>PVIR01003344.1:0-89758 GCA_004026965.1 Petromus typicus | reverse complement strand
ATGTTTTTACTACAGCAGTAAGTAAATGCATTTAATGAGAAAATTCAGACTGTGAACCAAGTATTCCTAAGCATGTCTTTGAAAGAGACAATTTAGAGTTTAAATAGAAACTAAAGAGAATATGAGAAGTCTACGTAGTAGCTCTGAGTCTGTTATTAGCTAGCAGTGGCTTTATATGAATTGTATATTGTCTCTTCACCTTTGGTTTCTTTATCATTGGAAATAATGTTTGCAAGGTCCCTCACAAGCTATAAAATTCTGCTACAGTCATAATCTAACACTGAGCGAAACCTTACTGCCAAGGAAGAGTAATTTACATAGAAAACGGCTCAACACGGGGAGCATCTTGTTCACAAAATGTTCATATGTTTGTTGTCATTTCCCTTTGCTTTTCAGCAATTTAATCAAACATGATTCACATTCTTATCTAAAGCCTTATGATCAGCATGTTTTATAAAGCAAAGCAAAACAACTACCTCCAGACCCAGCAGCACTCCTCAATGAACTAAACTGAAGAACAAGTCAAATCCCCATTTCTAATAAACCCAGGTTATAATCTACTTCACATACCCAACATAACACTTTTGTATTTGGTTCAGTAAGTCATCAGAATGTTAAGAGAGTTTTCTTGGATTAGCAAATGAAAAACTTACAGCCATGGTCCAAAGAAAAATTCATCTTCCACTCAAACAAAGAAAGAGAGAGAGAGAATGTTTTAACACTGCAATTTCCCCATAAAATTGGAGGCCAGGCTTCAGTATACGGAGGACCACAGATCAGCAGGAAGGACTGGCACTATGTCTTGGGAAGCAATGCACACACCAGGCAGGGATAGAACCATATATCTTACCTTGCAGCTAACACAAAGTAGAAAATGTCAGATGTGCTACTCAAAATGCAAACGGCCAGACATAGTTGGAGATGAATTCACAGGTAGCTTAATTTAAATAAATTCTCAAAGATATGTGATGAACTATTATTTTTTTTTCACAAAAAGGTAACACTGGTACTTTACATTTGAAAAAATTTTGTTCACATAAAATAACTTTCATTAATTATGGTAGTATTTTCTAAATATTTGAAGTAATACATCACTTGAACTGAAACTTAGAAAGAGAAATAAATGAATGATACAATTAATTTCACATAAGTTTCTAAAATTTATTATTCTATGTTCAACAGCATATATATGTATATATGTGTGTAAATACACATGTACATATATAAATGGGTATGTATGCACATGTGCATATATGAACACACATATTTGTCACATACATATATATTTGAATAATTTATCTCATGACAAGAAAGTCCGCCTTTACTTGAATATTGAGGACAGGTTCTTCAAGAACCAAGAAACAAGAAAGATTTTAGCAAAGATTTTATATATTTAAAACTTATCCTATTTTGTCTATTGGAAACTTGGATGTCAGTTACTCTAAAATAAAGTTAAAGAAGGTTATGCAAATATTAAAATGAAATAGTGAATTCTTATGTAATATAAAGGAATCCTAGATATTTTTAGGAAATAAATGTTAAAATAATTCTAAGGTCCATTTAGTATGTAATACATACACTTGATTTCAATGTATTATATTTTGCATATAGAAACTGATACACATGCAAAACAAATTTTATTTGCTGTAAAAAGTACAAAGAAAAGTTTTCAGTAATCTAATCACAGTGGGGCATCTGAAATAATTATCATTTAACTGAAGTACTGAGTGTGAAATGTCTTACTAAGCTCATAGCTTAGTCTATAACTAAAATCCACTGTATTTCAGCATGATACTTAACTTTGCTATGTTTTAAATGACATATTTTGTTACTTTAAAAGGAGAGAATTGGGAGAAATGCTGACATTTTATAATAGAGGAAGCAACAGACAATTATAAGAGTAATAACTTATGTGTATTCTCATAATAATTTATTACATCCTTTCCACACAAAATTTATTTATTTGTTACCAAAACATGTGAAATAATAAATTAAGATTTGACCAAGTACATTATACTCTGCAAAATCATGGCTCTGTGATTTTAAAATTGATAACTAGCTCAGCTATGTTTTTTGCCGTTTCTCTCCACTCTTCTTTTCCCAGATCTCATGAGCCCATTCAAACTCGTCATTGTGAAAAAACGGTGAAAGTGTCACCGAATCTGCATTACCGATTTTGCGCCAGGGTTGGAGCTTACTGGCCTCCAGGCCCATGCCAGAAGAGTGCCCAGGGACTGAGTTTAGCAGCAAGAGGCTCGGGAAGCGGTGACTGTGCAACCGAATCTGCATGATCGAATCTGCACCAGGGTTAGAGCTTACTGGCCTCCATGCCAGAAGATAGCCCAGGGACTGAGGTTAGCAGATCAGAGTCAGAATTTCTCCACAGCAACTGCAGAAACACAACCACTCACCTTCTATTGGTGAATAGGTGGGCCTTTTGGAACATCAGCCCCTACCATTGCAGCTGCACAGGGCCTACAGCATACTGGCCTCCAGGTCAACTGCACAAGTGAGCCCAGAGACTCTTTATTGGTGAGCAGGTGGGGCCATTGGAACCTCAGGCAGCACCACTGTAGCAGTGCAGAAGTGAGAGCCTTTCTGCCTGTAACGCAGATGTGAGAAGGTGTTTGGACTGTACTTATTGAGTGCCTCATATGGGATGCCAGAACTAGGGGTTTTTCTCTAGGTCCCAATACAGACTGCAAAGAACAACAGAGGAAACACTGACATTTTAAGGTTCCTAACTATTAGAAGGAAAGTAACTTGCAACAAACAGCACCAGAAAACAGGACAGGTCAGAGATGAGGAAACACTCAAAGTTTCAGATACAAAGACCCTCACCTCAAGGTAACACAGGGGGAAGGGAAATAGAGAAGTTTGAAGGCCAGTCTCCAGGGTCCTTGGAAAAGCTAACCAAAGAAGATCTAGTAAAATGGAAATCAGAACTGATCTCTGAGAAGAAAGTAGAGGTATGGGACACTGTCAACATGATGATTAATAAAGATAAAGAGGAAATCATGGAGTTCATAGAATTCAAGATAGCAAAAGCAATGGAACCTTTTAAACACCTACAAGCAGAAGTCCAGGAAATTAAGAAAGAAAATGAAAGTTTGCACAACAGAATGAATTTGGCAGAAGACCGAATTTCAGACCTAGAAGACAGGATCTCAACCAATGAACTGCAAAGGCATAATCTATGGAAAAAGGCAAGCGATAATGAAAAGGCAATCCAACAGCTCCTAGATGATTCAAAGAAGAATAACATAAGATTGATTGGAGTCACTGAGAAAGCAGGAGACAAGGCTAAAGACATCAAAACCTATTGACAGAGATAATGGCAGAAAACTTCACAGAAAAAGGTAGAGAATGGGACATACAAATATATGAAGCATACAGAATGCCACATGCCCATGACATGAAAAAATCTACACTTAGGCATATAATCTAAAAGTCCCAGACATCCAAAAAAAAGAATGAAAGACTGAAAGCAGCCAGAGAAAACAAAGCAGTTACATTCCAAGGGAAGCCTGTCAGGATTACAGCGGACTTCTCAACTCAAACACTCAATGCAAGAAGAGCCTGGAGTGAAGTCTTCCAAGCCCTAAAGGAAAACAAATTCCAACCTAGACTAATGTATCCTGCAAAACTATCCTTCAAAATAGATGGGGAAATAAAATACTTTCATGACAAAGAACACCTGAAAAGCTTCACAAATACAAAAACTGTGCTCTAAAACATTTTAAAGACTATCTTGGAGAAAAATAAGGAAAGTTACAAATCCATGAGACCTAACCGAGTCAACCCATGGGACTAAACAAGAAACTGATGGGGAAAGGGCTAAAGTAGAATAACACAGCCAAGAACAGGAAAACATGGCAGCACTACATTTACTTATATCAGTCATAACCATTAATATCAGTGGACTCAATGTGCCATTTAAGAGATACAAACTGGCAGAGTGGATCAAAAAACAAGATGCTACGATCTGCTGCATACAAGAAACACACCTAATTCAGAAAGAAACACATGGACTAAAAGTAAAGTGATGGAAAACAATACTCCATGTGACAGGAAACAGCAAGAAAACAGGAGTGGTGACTTTATTTGCAGACAAAATGGACTTCAAGCCAAAACTCACAAAGAGAGATAAAGATGGACATTATCTGTTAGTTCAGGGAAAAATCCAAGCGACAGAGATCACAATCTTAAATATCTATGCTCCAAATTCTAATGCACCCAACTATATAAAACAAATATTAATGGACTTGAAAAACCAGATAAACTCCAATACAATAGTAGTAGGGGACCTCAATACCCAACTGTCAGAAAGAGACAGATCGACTGGACAAAAAGTCACTAATGAAATCCTGCAGCTCAACCAGAATCTTCAGCAAATGGATTTAATAGATACCTACAGAGTATTTCACCCCACAAAGTCAGAATTTACATTTTTCTCAGCTGCTCATGGATCATTCTCCAAAACAGACCATGTGCTCATTCATAGAACAGGTTTAAGAAAATATAAAGGGAATGAAGTTATCACTTGTATACTGTTGGACCGTAGTGCACTGAAATTGGAGCTTAATAGCAAAGGAAAGCCCAGGATCTTCACAAACACATGAAAACTGAGCAACATTCTGCTGACCAACCAATGGGTCACAGAAGAAATTAGAGAAATTGAGCAGTTCTTACAACTAAACAATAAACCCAATACAAAATATAGAAATTTATGGGACTCAATGAAAGCAGTTCTACGAGGAAAATTCATAGTAGTAAAAGCCTACCTCCAGAAAACGGAGCAAGATCAAAGAAACAATTTAATGCTGAACCTCAAGTGACTAGAAAGAGAGGAGCAAAACAAACCCAAAGCTCGCACTAAGCAAGAAATTATAAGGATCAGGGAAGAAATTAATGCAATAGAAACCAAGAAAACAATACAAAAAATCAAAGAATTGGAAAGTTGGTTTTTTGAGAGGATAAGCAAAATTGATAGACCCTTAGCCAACCTCATTAAACAAAGGAAGGAAAAGGCTATGCTATTAGGAATAAGAACGGAGAAATTAATACCAACCCAAAGGAAGTCAAGAGGATAATAAACACCTACTTTGAAAATTTATACTTCAATAAAATGGAAAATGTAGAAGAAATGGATAGATTTCTAGACACATATGAACTCCCAAAGCTGAATAAAGAAGATATAGAAATGTTGAATGTCCCAGTAACAATCTGTGAAATTGAAAATGTAATTAAAAACTTGTCAACAAAGAAAAGCCCTGGACCTGCCGGTTTTACTGCTGAATTCTATAAAACTTTTAAAGAAGAGTTAGTGCCTCTACTTCTAAAACTCTTCAATGAAATTGAAAAGGAAGCAGTACTCCCAAACTCGTTCCTGGAAGCAACCATTACCCTGATTCCAAAAGCAGAGAAAGACCCAACTAAAAAAGAGAACTACAGGCCAATATCTCCAACGAATATTGATGCCAAAATCCTCAATAAGATCCTGGCAAACAGAATACAGAGAATTATCAAAAAGATTATACGCCTTGACCAAGTTGGATTCATCGTAGGGATGCAAGCATGGTTCAACATACGTAAATCAATATATGTTATACACTATATTAACAGGCTTAAGGACAGAAATCATATGGTCATCTCAATTGATGCAGAAAAAGCTTTTGACAAAATACAACACCGATGTATGTTCAGAACTCTACAGAAGATTGGAATAGATGGTCTGTATCTCAAACTAATAAAAGCTATCTATGAGAAACCTTTAGCCAGTATCATACTAAATGGTCAAAAGTTGAAACGTTTCACACTAAGATCAGGAACAAGACAAGGATGTCCTCTCTCACCACTTCTGTTCAATATAGTTCTGGAAATATTAGTCATAGCAATTAGGAAAGAGAAAGAAATAAAAGGAATAAAGATTGGAAAAGAGTTACATTGTCATTATTTGCTGATAACATGATACTCTATTTAAAGGATCCTAAAAATTCAATTAAAAAACTGCTGGACCTAATTGCCAATTTTAGCTGCGTAGCTGGTTACAAGGTCAATGTTCAAAAATCAATAGCCTTAGTATACACAAACAGGAGACCCACTGAGATAGAAATTGGAGAGTCAGTCCCTTTCACAATAGCACCAAAAAAAAAAAAAAAAAAGAAAAAAGAAAAAAAGAAAAAAAACCTAGGAATCAATCCAACAAAGGAGGTTAAAGGCCTCTACTCTGAAAACTATAGCACTCTGAAAAAGGAGATAGAAGATCATATCAAAAAATGGAAAGACATTCCTTGCTCCTGGGTAGGAAGAACCAATATTGTCAAAATGGCTATACTCCCAAAACTACTCTACACATTCAACACAATCTTGATTGAAATCCCAACAGCATATTTCACAGATCTATAGATAAAATCCGAACTTTCATCTGGAACCACAAAAGACCTAAATAGCCAAAGCAATTCTCAGCAACAGGGACATGGTGGGGGGTATTACAATTCTGAACCTGAAACTATACTATAAAGCCACTGTGATAAAAACTGCATGGTACTGGCAAAGTAACAGACCCGAGGATCAATGAAGTAGACTAGAAGATCCAGAAACTACTCCCGATACACTGAGCAACCTCATCTTTGACAAAGGAGCCAAAAATCCTCAATGGAGGAAAGACAGCCTCTTTAACAAATGGTGCTGGAAAAACTGGGCTTTAACTTGGCAAAGACTAAAATTAGATCTAACTCTTTCACCGTGTACCAAGCTAAAATCAAAGTGGATAAGAGACCTAAATATTAAAACAGACACTCTAAACCTACTGCAAAACAGGTTAGGTAAAACTCTTGAAGACATTGGCTTAGGAAAAGACTTCATGAACAAAATTTCTATAGCACAGGAATTGGCTAAGGAAATCAACAAATGGGACCTCATTGCATATGGCAAATAATCTGCCTCAAAATGCAGCATTTCACTTTTAGCACAATTACCACATTTTTGCCATGCTCTGAAGCAGTTCCAGAATTGTTCTTTCCTAAATGTTTGTTTGCAATATCTCGGCTTCCATAGAATTTTGAATCAGTTGGAGTCAGCTGTATGAGGGTATTTTAAATACTTTCTGAGTCTAGATAACTTTGGAATGGTGCTCAGAGATGGTATCCACTGGCTTTTATCAAAACTTATTTAGACACTCACAAGAGTCTACTCCCAGAATGGCTTTATAAAGTTGTATTGGTGTGAGAATGGTGTGAGAGGTTTGTTTGAAAGAAGAAGTGTCTTTTAAAAAAATCAGAGGCAATGAGGGGCCGGGGAGTTAGCTCAGTGGTTCCGGCGCCTGTCTCGCAAGCGCAAGGGCTCGGGTTCGATTCCCTGGTAACCACATAACAATACTGGGTGTGGAGACTCACACCCAGCAGCAACCAGTACCACATACCACAGTGCCGGGCGTGGTGGCTCACGCCTGTAATCCCAGCACTCGGGAGGCAGAGGCAGGAGAATTGTGATATGAGTTGGAGGCTGAGCTCAGGGCCAGCCTGAACCACAAAACGAGACCCTGTCTCAAAAAACTTAAAAAAAAAAAAAATCAGAGGCAATGAGTCATTTGCTATTGTAATTTTTAATTTAAATATTCAAAAAATATTTTGATCATAGAACTTTCAGTATTGTTGTAGTTTAGATTTTTTTTTTTTGATTTGGAAGAAGAAGGAAAAGAAGAATGGAGGGAAGAAGATAAATCAAGAGAGAAAAGTCTAAACTTTCTGTGTTTGCGGGTTCAATTCAATCCATCATCTTGATAACAATCCTCAGAATGTTTTCCAAGCTGTATATACCTACACAGGACTTAACGGAAAAATAAGTGCATGAAATATATTTAAAACACTAAAAATTACACTGTTTTTTTAAGGAACAGATATTGAATATGATAAAAAATTAAATTGTGTCTTTAAATTCATTCTGGGGCCGGGATTTAGCTCAGAGGTTCTCAAGCCTGCCTTGCAAATGCAAGGGCCTGGGTTCAAACCTGGTAGCCACATACAACAATGCCAGGCATGGCACAGTGCCAGGTGCGGTGGCTCACACCTGTAATGAGTTCGAGGCTGAGCTCGAGGCTGAGCTCAGGACCAGCCTGAAGTACAAAGTAAGATCCTGTCTCAAAAAAAGAAAAACATTCTGGAAACACTGTTCTTGAAGATTAAGAATAAGACAAATTATTGATTGTCTTGTTACATTTCTGTTGGTTATAATGATACTTTCTATAAAATGTTTAAGATCAGATTATAATTTATCCATGTATAAATGTGCATTTTTCTACTGCCTATATTTAAAATCATTGTTCAATAAAACAACTAATGTTTTAATTTTCCATTTCAATATTTTAAAAGTGGTATATTTTTAAATGATAACAACCACATTATCTAATGTTAGGTCATAAATTTGTTGGTTTAGCTATAATAGTAATCAACATTTTTATAAAATTTCAGAAAGTTACCTGCAGATTATTTTAGTATTTCTCTATTTCCACATCACTGTGTACATACTGTGCTATCACCAGGAACTTAATTCTTTCCACTAGTCTGTTGACAAACCAAAATGGAAGAGACTCAAAAAAATTAATGGTCAGTGTTGACATTATGTGGAAATTTGATTTGGTTCTCTTTCAATTCAGTTTATTACCAGAACATTGGAGAGAACTAGGTCATATTTGCATACAACTATTTACATCTTTATATTTAGATAAAATTTGTAAAAACCTGCTAATGGACACATTTCTGTATATTTTATGTTTTTTCCTATATATCTGGAATGTATGTAATAATATTCTCAGTAATTTCCTATGACAATTTGTCTTTTAAAATTAAAAACTTTGATACAGGCAAAAGTTCATTTTGGAACAGAATTAAAATGTTGTCAAACCAAAAAAGAAAGATAAAAATTTTGATGTGACCAGTTATACAAAACACTATGGACTGATTTTTAATTTCACACCATAAACTTTATATCTGGGCAGAAAAATTCATTGTATTGTAGGTTAAGCAACATTAAGTTTTAAAATACCACCGTGATTTCATCCTATAAGCATTTGAAAAACTTTTATATTTTAGCTCAGTTGCATATTTAATGGGTTATACTCTACCAAGCACAGGCAGCATTATGAAACTTCTGAATAATTGAGGTCTAAGGGAATGACATATAGGAATATTATTAAGATTTTTCATTTTTTTATTACAGTCAATTAGACTCTGATATGCTAATATGAGATCCTGCATTTATCTGCTTAAGAGAGCAGGCAGGAAAAAACTATCTGTATTCCAAGCTGTGGAATATAATGGCACAGATATAGTCAAAGCCCAAATTTCAAAGATCTTGTTTACTCAGTAGATTATGAGAACTTTGATGACAAATGGGGTGATTTTTTTTTTTTTTACTGTTGTTTGCCAAGCCTTTTAAATAACCTTCTTGACACAACAGCTAAATTACAAGTCCTGGTAAACCTGTAACTTTCTGGTAATTGACATCTTTCTAGAAAACATAACCAGCATGATTTCAAGGCATAAGGCGAGGGTCTCAACTTCTCACCTCTCAGGTCTGTAATTATAGCCCACAAAGGGATCAGTGTCTGTGATGTGCTAATGACTGTGACAGCTTTTGTTCATCAGATTCCCCCAGCATCTCACTTCATGACCTGGCTACTTTAAAATATAATCCTTTCGAGCTATCTTGAAATCAGCTCTGAGTGATTTAGCAGTCTGACACTCGCGCACGCTGATTTCCTGGCTTTTCCCCCTGGTTTTCGCGGTGACCCTTTTTTGATCAGGTTGGCTCGTGCCTTCATACATCACCTCTCACAGCCCTCACAAAAATCACACACGGTAGCTGATTTGTAAAGCCATTTCTCAGATTCTCCTACTTTCATATCTGATCACCTGTATTTTTTCACTAGAGCTCCCATAGCAAGCTGAACCTTTTGATTCTTCTTGCATCCTTTTAGGTGACTTTGAAGTTTACTTAGTATTTACAAGGACACAGCTCAACCTATCTGCGCTCAATTCTCTTACTATTTATATATTCTTCAAAAAAGAGTAGCCTTACCTTTTACTTCTTAATGTTCTCAGTGTTATGAATTTATTAATGAAAAAGTTTACTACCAAGAAGCATACGACCTACTTGAGGTGACAAACAAAATAAAAATGCCTGAATTAGTTAAGTGGTCATGGGTATATATATATAAAATTCAATCGTAAATTAGTAGTGGGAAGGTTATATATAAGGTGACCTCTCACTAAAATTCATAATAAGTTTTAGTTATCTATGCTGATGAGTTGAGTGTATTAATTTGTTAGAATTGTTTTAACATGAGCTATTGTAAATTGTGCAAAGTTTTCTTAATAGTACTGCATATTCTACCTTAATACATCTATACAATTATATTTATAAATTTCCTAAAGACACCAAAACTTTAGAAAATTTAAAGAAGAAACATGACTCATCAGTTACATGATTTAGAAACCAGTCAGAGGGAAAATAAACGCTTATAAAATATACAAACAACATCACAGGTCAAAGTTTCAATAACCATTTGAAAAATATACAAACAGCCTCAGGGATCAGACAAAGTTTCAATAATCATCTTGAAATCAGAGTAACCTGACCCAATGTGCTGAGCTTTAAGAGTCAAAAGAATGATGAAATATTTTATTGAACAATGTATTTTATGTCAACGCTTAATTTTATACAGAAAGAAAAAATAGCAAAGGAGGAAGAAAGATGTACTGGGAATTATATGTATTGGAAATTATATGTACTTTGAATAATGGATCAATTATGAGTTATGTGGTAAAAAGTTAAAAATTCCACATAATGGTTTCAATTCTGCATCAATTTTAATGTCCACATAAACTCCTGGGGAGAGGTAAGTTTTATGCTGAAGTTTGGAACTCAATATGAGTCAAAAATGATGATTCAGGATTGAGTAATCTTTGTGTGTATTTTTTACTTTTTTTTAGGTTGAAACTATAAGTCAGATCCTTTTTTCCGGGCCAAACCACTGCCAGAATTTTCATACAAAACTCTTTGATGTGTATTTGAGATATGTATAATTACAGTTCAAGTGTATTACTTATTAAACTAGACCATATTTTTATTCTTTTAAGAAAATATTGAGATTTCATCTCACTCCACAAAGAATAGCTGCTATCTCAGAATTAGCCAGCAACAAATGTTGGCAAGGCCATGGAGAAGAAGGAACCTTTCTCCACTGTTGATTGGAATGTAGACTTGTACAACCCCTGTGGAGATCGGTTTGGAGATTCCTTCAAAATCTACAATTAGAGGTACCATTTGACACTGCTATTCTGCTACTAGGTATATACACGAAAGAATTAAAAGATTCATATCGCACTGACATATGTTCACCCATGTTTATAGCAGCTCACTTTTTGATTGCTAAGTCTTGGAAACAACCCAAATGTTCATTAACTGGAGACTGTATAAAAAAGCTGTGGTTCTTCTACAGAACGAAGTATTACTCTGCCATAAAAAATGATAAGCTTGAATCATTTATACTTACATGGACGCACCTTGAGGACATCCTCATAAGAGAAATAAATAGGTCACAGATGTGTAAATATTATATCTTTTCTCTGGTATGAGAAAATGAAGCTGTAAATGAGTTCTAGAATGTATGCCATATATTGTGAAATAGAAAATACTCAAAGCAAAATGTGGTGAAGGGGGAAAAATCAATGAAATTATATATAAAAAAGAAAGGAAACAAAGTTTATTTATATAAGGAGTGGGGATGGTAGGGTGAGTAGGAGTAAGGGGAAAAATGAGAATTAAGTTGTGTCATATACTGGTATAAATTTCCATTGTTGAGTGCACTCATGATGTGTATGTGTAATGTACCAATAAAGATTTCAATTTAAAAAAATATAGGGATGAGAATATAAGTAGCATACTGAAAGATTATGTCATATTTGAGATAAAATGGTAAGATGATTATCTAAATTTTAAAAAGTGGTGAAAGACATATTACCATTAATCTCAACTAAAATATTTCCAGTTGCATCAGACACACTTATCCTTACCTTTTGCTACTATCTGAAGCAGTTCCAGGAGTATTCTTTCTTGAGTTCTTTTATTCCTACCATCTTGGCTATGGGTTTTTTGTTTTGTTTTGTTACCATCCTTATTATTGTATTTTTGCATTGCCTGTTTATTACACGTTCTGTGGCTTTCTTGTTAATCTAAAACAATTCAGAATGCATCACAAATCTCATAATGCTAGATTCATTCAATAAAAAAGATGAAAATACACCATAATCCTTGCACAACCTCCTTTTTAGTAATATGAGTTGGAAGCAGCACTCATACTATTTGTTCTTACACCATTTAAAGATACTCACTAAAGGAGATTCCCAGATCTGCTTCAGAATGCGGTTAACACAAACAGATAAGTGTGTTTACAGGGAGAGGAAGCACAGTGCTACCAGGTCTAGAAATTAATCAATTCACTGATTCAAAAAAATGCAGCCACATCCGTGATTCTCCAGAAAAGGTGGCCATGGTCATGTTCATTACCAGATATGCAGTTCATAAACCTAAAGAAAAAATCTTGCCAAATACTGTTGTTTGCAAACCAAAGTGTTCCCAAATCAAAGCATCAATAAGCAGATATATCACTGTAATTGGAAGGAAATTAATGGCCACATGATTTTTGCTCCAATACTTTTAAATTTAAATTTCACCCTATATTATGATTGAGTGAATAGGATTTAAAGTGATACATAATAAGACTTTTGCGGTAGAAATTCCTTCAGAAATTAGGTAGGAATTCACCCAATTCAAGCCTCACCACATGGACTCTTCGAGCTGGAGTATCAGGTGAGGCAGTGGGAGATTCAGTCCACTTTCAGTGGGTTAAGAATTTGAAGGCTCATTTACATCTTCATTTTCTCATATCAGAGAAAAGATGCAATATTTACCTATCTGTCACCTATTTATTTCACATATGAGGATATCCTCAAGGTATGTCCATTTAAGTATAAATGATTCAAGCTTATCATTTTTTATGACAGAGTAATACTTCATTCAGTAGAAGAACTACATCTTCTTTATCCATTCTCCAGTTGATGGATATTTCGGTTCTTTCCATGATTTAGCAATCAAAAACTGAGCTGCTATAAACATAGGTGCACATATGTCGCTGTGATATGAGTCTTAATTCTTCTGTGTATATAACTAGCAGAGCGATGGCCGGGTCAAATGGGACTTCCAATCCCAGCTTTTTGAGGAATCTCCAAACTGATCATGTAAATGAGTTCTAGAATTGTATGTTATATATTGTGAAATAGAAAATACTCAAAATGAAATAGAGTAAAGGGAGGGGGGAAATAATGAAATTACAACAAAAAAGAAAGTAAACGAATTTTATGTATATGGGAGGTGGCAGCGTGGGTAGGGCTATGGGAAAAATGAGAATTAAGTTGTGTCTTATACTGGTACAAATTCCCATTGTGGAGTGCAATCATTATGTGTATATGTAATGTACCAATAAAGATTTCAATTAAAAAATTTTAAAAATAAAAAATAATTTGAAGGTTCAAGAAGAGCTCAGATTTTGGAAAGCGGTGAAGATAGAAGCTCCACGACTGAAAGATATTGAGAACTATTGTTTCTCAGAGTCAGTACTGAGATACTGAATGGATTGATGCTTCTTGTCTACCTTTAGGGAGGGCCATCTGTTTACTTGTCTATTGATTCAAATACTGATCTCCTCCAGAAACATCTTCATGAGCACTCAGAGATACTTTGTAAACAGTTACTGTCACACCCCTTAGCCAAGTTGATGCAGAAAAATCAATTATTAAGTAGCCATAAAAATTAAGAACTACCTTTGAAATAATTTACTCAAGATAAGCAGTTTCATGTTCACTGTTGGTGTTGCAGTTTTGTGTTTGTGTTCACACTTGGGTTCACACATAAGCACACACATATGACTCAGGTTGTAAACAAATGTCTCAGAGGTTTTTGCTTGATTTTATTTCATATGTAATGCATGGAATATGAAGTTTGACTAATTCTAATGTATTGATATTTTTAATGTAAAGCATTTTAAAATTCATATTATATATCACAGCTTACTTAGATCATATTTAATGTATTCTAATAAAGTTTTAAAATATTTTCCCTATTGGGCACATGTAGTTTCTGTTAGATTTATTCACATTATTATGGCTGTATTATGTAATAGTCTGTGGTTCCTTAATGATAATTACCACCAGTGTAATATAGAAATACAATTATTTTATATTAATATGATATTAAGTATCCATGTTTATTTCTCCAGTTTTAATTATTTATGCATAATGCTTTCTGGATTTCTTCAGTAAAGAACAACATTTTGATTATCTTTCCAATGTTTGCATTTCCTATTGTTTTTACCACTGGGTAGCATTTCCAACACACTATTCAATACATTTTGGCACCTTTGCTTTGCTATTCACCTTGAGTGATTATGTTTTTAATATTTTATGATTCAACATATTTTCTTCACATTTTTGGATACTTGTTGTTGTATATAAAAAACACAAGGAGCTTTTGATGAAAATCTATCCTTATTCTCCTTCCAAGTGAAAAGCTTGACTACATTTTCTATCCAGTGATATGGGTTAGTTAGTCACATGAGAAATGAAGATGAAACTGGTATACATTTTCAAGATCTCCCAATAAATTTCTCATGAAAAAACACATTCCATAGCATTTTGTTGATTCAGAATTAAAAATTTCTCAAAAAAACTATACATACCAAGTTATTTTGGATGATTCATTGGCCTTGTCTCACCCCCAGAGAAATTATCAATAGTTTTCCACTTGTCTGGTGTGAATATGTCCCCTTGTGAATACTGATGATATGGCCTCCCTATTGGAAAGCTGTGTGATGAGAAGCAAAGCCACTATGAAATCACTGCTTTCTCCAGTGAGTGAAAAATGAATTGATATTTCTAAATTATGTATACATTTATTTTAATTCAACTTCACCACTCACATCGCTGTGCCACATAAATATCATTTGATAATAAGTTTTATATTTCATTATAAAAGAATTGAAATTCTTAAAAAAATATTTTATTTCCTGAGCCTGTTATGTGAATGAATACATAAATTGTTTTAAATGCTAATGTATTTTATTATCTAATTTCCTAATGGGAAATCGATCTTGCATTCCTGTAACAAATCCAGGTATGTTTCCAAATTTGTGATTCATACATCAAATGATTTAAGAATCTGACATCTCGAACAAAGAGTGAGATTAGCATGTAATTTTGGCAAGTCTTTATGATCTTCTGAGGTGTTCTTTCAGGCATGTGCTTGTTTTTTGAAATCAACTGAATGTTCTGAAATGACTTTAGTAGGACTAAAACTATTCCTTAGAAAATCTGAATCCATTGGAGACAAAATTTATGCTTATTAATTAGTTATGAGATTTTTAAATAGATTCAATTCAATTATATATTTTGTGATAGCTTGGTTTTCTCATCTTCATTAACTATACTAATTATCAAAAATATATTTTTCAATCGATGAGTTTTAAAAAATACAATGTACTTCATATTTTACCTTACGATGTTATCATTTGCATGCTTACTTTTTTAGGTCCCTCATTTATATTCTTAAGTTTTGCCTGATTTGGTTAATTTTATTAACTCTTCTGTGAAGTATTTCTGTCAAATTTTATATTTTTAGTTCATGTTTCTTTTTTGTTTCAATAACTTGTCTTTGCTTTATAATACCCTATTTTAATAACTCCTGTCATAAAATATGAGACATATTTAAGTGCCATTGTAGTAGCTGGATATGTGCTTAAATGTGCACATAGGCCTTATCTTTATATATACAGTATTTTAATTATCCATTGTATTTTCCCTCTTTGACTGGTTAATTGTAGATTTTTTCATTCTTAAATGGTCAGATTTTACTGAGGTATCTCTCTGTTATTGACTCCTAACTTATCTGTGTTGTATCAGGACATGTCTTGGTATTTTAAATTTAAAATTTTGTTTAGGCTTTATTCATCAGGGAAATATAGACTAAATTTTCTTGACTCGTTTACTTCACCTCAGAAGGAAGGTGCTTTCATTACTGTACTGCATTACTTTCATAAAGTAAGTTAATTTTGTCATTTTAAAATTTTGTCTTTGTGTTATTTTAGATTTTTGTCTGCTTTATATATTAATCATTGAGAGGCAATTTAAAAAATTCACAATCAGAATGAATTTCTCTTTGTTATTTTACATACCACGGACACGTGTGCACACACCCACACACATACACATGCATAATCACCATAAGTTATGGATAAATCGCCAAGCAACTTTTTTATTTTTTGGTGTTCAACAAATTCTTTTTATATCTCACATGTTCAATGCTTTGGTTCTTCTATCTTAGATTATTATTTCCTATATATTTATTCATTTCTGTATGTGTTGCAGGGGTTGTAGCAGGTTAGGATGTGAGGAATATGTAGCGCATATTTTACACAACTTCTGGAACTGTTGGATTTCATTATTTCTGAAATACTGTTTACCATTCACTTCTTCACATATTTATCCTTTTTCTTGTACGTTCTGAAGCTCCCTTAAATATGTATTGGATTTTAGTGCTCTGTTCTCCACACTACTTAACCTCTTTCATATTTTTCATCTTTTGTCTCTCTGCTGTGACTTCTGGCTAATCTCCAGTCGTGTCTGCAATTTAGAATTTTACTTCTAACTTCGGTATAATTTTTACATGTTTTACAATTTTTCATATTTCACTTTAATTTCTTAAAAAAAATTTCTAATATTTTTACTCAGTAAGTTTTCAGGTCAAATTTATCATTGTACTCTAGCTTATTGGCTGCACTGTTAATTCAGTGTAATTTAATTCAGCCAGTGTAATTAAGTATTAATCATATTTAATTTATATTTTGCATCTCTAATCCCTTCTTCTTAATTATTCCATTGTCTGCTTTCTTTCATCTGTTGTGTTTTCTGCTAAATATGTTAATTTTTCAAAATTATTCTGGAAAATAAATGTTAACTACAGATACTTCAGTAACCTAAAAGCTAATGTAAACCAGAAATGGATGGCTTGCTACCTGCAGCTTTCACAGACAGTACAAAAATGCAGCAAATGGCCAGGAGTTTCACCCAATGGTCTCCCCTCCCTGACTGACTGACAAGTCATCCATCTCAAGGTGGCATTTGGAAGTGGCAGGAAGCGAGCTTGAGCGACGCAAACTCAGGGCCACACACTGAGCATGAAGTACCTTGCCAATGAAGCAATATAGTCTACTGGATTTGTTTCTTAAACTCAGATATCTGTGAAATTTACCTCTTATTCTCCTTTCCTTCAGATATCACACAGATATTTTTGGTTCATAGGATTGAAGAGGGCTTCTAGAAAAATATTCTAGAACACATAGAAGACAGGGAAGGACTGAAAGAATCAAAGATAAGAGTATCAATTCATATTTCCTTGTGAGCTTACATGGAACATGTTTTCTATAGTATTTCATAATTTGATGATATCATGAGCTCATTTTTTTGATACTTTAATGGAGAAATATTTGACATAGATTTGAGGGGTTGTTATTCTCTGGAGAAATTGTTCCTGCTTCTGATTCAGTCATTATATAGGAATAATATCAATTGAGTAAAATGTACACCCAACTTTGTGAGTTATCTTGTATGTTAAAATTTAGACCTGAAACATTTCTCCAAATTCCTAAGTGCTCAGAATTGGGTTTAGCAATAAAGTGGATTATAAGAGTGTTGTATTCACTGTTCCATTAATTTATTGATGAGTCCACCAAAAAGTGTGGTGAAAGGAGGCAAGGTCCATTCAGAGGAGATGAGTTCCCAGGCTGTTTCTTTGGACTGTGTATCTCTAGCTTAGCCCTTTTCCTTTGCTTCTTGTCTGGAACTGGTTGAGCAGATTTCCTGCCTTGTACATTCTTCCCTTCTCTTTCTGCCTTGAAGCCAATCAGCCATGGACTGAGCCATCTGAAACCATCATTCAAAATAAACCTGCCTTTCATATAGGTGGCAAATGTCAGGTTTTTTATTTTAATAGAAGGAAAGCTGATTAATGTGGGTTGTAAAACTGTGATGCAGTTAATTTTGTTTGTAAAACCAAATACTGAAGTTTTTCACTGACAGTGAACTGAGGGTTGCACACATTTCAAAATTGCAATTCTAAACTATATGATAGGAGTTAAGATGGTATAATTTTAGTTATAGTTTACTACACCAAAGACTGAATATTCTTGGAACTTAGGTCAATAAGGTAAAGATCCTTCTGTGAGCTTCTTCACATCTCAATAATCTCTGAGTTTTATCCTAAAGTCATCTATAAGTAAGACTGACCTAATATTTTCAAGACAGAAATGAGCTCTCCACAATCTCCTTTAATTTATTTCTCCCTTCCATTTAGCTTCAGAGCATCTTAGAATCTCTTCTAATTAATTTAAAAATATCTTCTACATCATCATTTGTGTTTTCTTCAGCATGATAATGAATAATATTCCAGATTGAGCACTCTTAAAATATTATGGGTATTTTTTCAAACCATAAGAAATTTATACAACTGAGGTGAAAATTGCTTGGCCATAAAATTGGCAGGGTGTTTTATGGCAGCAAGTTAATTAATGAAGATGTAAATTAGAGAGATTTCTCTGAGATCTGTCTGTGTACAAGACAGAGATTTTGCAGGCCATGGAAGGAGCCTGGGCCTTCAGTTGACCAACAGGACTGTAACCAGCCACTGGGAATGAACTGAGTTCATAAGTCTAAGGCCTGCTGTATTCATGTTTGTTGCCTAAATCCTGCAACACTTAAGCAGATCCAAGTATTGCTTAAAAGGTGTTTCACACCAACATAAATGGAATAATCAGCTTTTAAATCTTAAATAGTGGTTTCTCTTGATTCATCGCCTACCTACCTCCTTAAATTAATGGCAAAGCATTTGGCGCCAATTGATGGATGACTAAAATTATCTTCCACTCAAAAGAAGATAAATTCCACACAAAATAATTAAAATTTAGAAAGGAAACCATCTCACATAATAAATTGTACAAAGGTAGATTGATAAGATTTGAGGCTTCATAAGCCTGGATATTTTTATCTTTTTAATTTAATTATTGCATTCTCATCTGTTTTGAAATAACACATTTGCTCTTTTAAATATTAACTCTATCACATCTAGATATTATATTCAAATATGACAACATTTACAGTATACAGATATTTTAGATTTCTTTTTGGATAACTAAGTTACATTGCACAGAATTTTCAGAGGATATGTTCTCTCTTGTCATCTCAAAGTTTATTTTTCTGTAGATATGCTTTTTCACCAAGATATGAGAATATCTTTCATTGTATTAATGTTAATAAGTAAGATGCAAGGTGTTCTTCTGAGGGTAGCAAAAATAAAATTATTAGCGGTATCAAATTTTAGAAGTTTTCTCTAAAGACTCCTTTTAATAATCCTTCATAACACTGAAAATTGTTGAAGTTCAGTAATTATCTTAAAGCAAACTTCTTACCTGCTATTTTTGGTAAGGTTATCATTATCAATTTTGTGGTCAGTTTTTAATGTATTACTAAAAATAATATTGTGAAATTTTCATTCAAATTTTCTAAAGTTTCCATATTGGGAGAAGTTCTTGAAATACTAAGCAGCATGTTCAAGGATATACAGCTAGTAAAAGAAGCCCAGGTCAGTTTGTCCTTGGAAACAGCTCCTTTACCTACAGCCATAGCTTCCTATGCATATTTAAACATGCTCACATGAGAGAAGAGACAAATAACCAAAATGTACAGCTTTAAAAAAATATTTTATGCTAGCACTTTTCTTTGTAACAGATGTTATTTTTCTAATTGATAAGAATCATCTAATTTGTATCTGTACATGTAAAGACACCACCTGTCAGTATGTTTTTCCCAATTAAAATGAAAATGAGATCTATGCTATTTAAGCTTAAGGTTTTGTACTGTGACATGAGTCTAAGGCACAAAATAAAACCAAGTAGATACAAAGGACTTCATTCTGAGTTCCATTCCTGTTTGCTAATCCTTCAATTTCCTTTGGTTCTGTGAGGTTTCAGTAGCTTTCAGAAAGAAATCTCTCAATGGCTTTATAGGTGTGATATATACAGGCACGAAGGGTAAAATTAGTTTTTTGTTGGTTTGGGATTTCTCTGTGAGTCGAATCCCACAGATACTCCTTCCTTTACTTAAAACTGCCTAGCTTATCCCAGATGAAGAATGGATCAAAGGATACTCAGCAAGACAAAGTTGAGGACTGGGGAAGCCAATGAGTTCATCGGAGAAAAATCTCAACTTTATTTATTGGCCTGGTTCCAGAAAGGAAGAATTTTCCCTGCACACTGAAGAATATATTTATTTTTGTATGATAAATAAAAAAGAACATCACTGTGTAGCAGCCACTTGTATCCTATGTTTCCCACTGGAGAAGGAGAGCAGGCTGCCCCAGGGAACTTCATCCACCTGCTTTCTCCCTTGCTGTCATATCAGATTTTAGAATCTCTTTCAGAACAAAATGAGGTGTGGAAAAAACTAAAGAATGAGACAAGCACCATCAAGAGGAGTTGTCTTTCAAAGTTTGGCTTGTGTAATTTTCTCCAAAAAAGCTAGTTTTTATACTAGTGGAGTAATTCAGCTCTTGTGCTTTGTGGTTGGTAGTGAAAAACACACAAGTATATGGTGTTTTACGTGCTGTGAGATACTGCATAGAAAGCTGTGGTGAAAGTGAGGATCAACAGTGAAACCCCTTTCCTAGAATGCTCAGGGTTCAATCATGGCAATAGTAATAAATCACTGTAAATGGAATTATTCATTAAAACACTTTGCAATAAAATAACTGGTGAAAATTTAGGAAAAATTTCCACTATATGCTAAGATAACTACGTGAGAATATGTCACTGTCTACCCAACAAGGATCTGCTTTGAGGTTTATTTGATTATTTTTCCATGAAAACGTACATTTGAATTTGTAATGTTACATTATACCAAAGTTACAACTTCTTCACCTAAAATTCTTGGATGTAGTTATATTTTAGTGACAGGTATAAAAAGGTTGAAGTTGATTTAGGGGCTAAAACTTGGGCAAAGTGACAAGTATACCCAGTAGTTGTATTGTTATTGTCTGTTCACTGCTCACATAAAATAATAATAGTTATTTATAGAATTGTACACATTTATAGTCAAGTTTTCTTCAGATACATTAATCTAAATAGGAGAAGTAAGTGCAAAGCCTTCAGGAAGTGTTCCCTCTGAGCTCAGTAAACCAGTCCCTACAGTTCTGGCCACGATATCTCCGCACACACCTTTTTCCTTAACAGAAGCACTCAGCCAAATAAGGTAGACTTTGAAACATCATGAAATTTGAGCCAGTGCTTAAGAGGGAAAATAATTTTTGGTCTGTTTTATTTCAACAAAGAAATTAGAGAGACTAAAAGAGATACTGTGGGCTGTTTAATCTGTATTTTCAGAGCTAATTTCTATCTTCTTTTCAGATTTTACAGATGGAGGACAAAGACCACTTTCTTTTGTGTAGGTAAAAATAATAGGTTGAAAATTGAGGAAATGTGAGAATCCCATTCTTAAAAATGAAAACCTTTATCCAAAATCGGAAGCACTTTCTATTCAACATTTAAAATTACAAAGGAGGGAGGGATTTATATTAAAATACTCATTGTTGCAGGTATATGTATGTATGTATATACATACCAGCCAATAGTGATTTACCTTTAGAGTCATAATCAGCAAACCAGATGCTTTCTCTCAGGATCAGCCACAAACGTGGGTCAATTCCAGTTTTCTGTTTGTCTGGAGAAGGAGAAATCCCTAGATGAATAACCAGAATCGCAGCTTCTAAGGTACTCATTCACACTTGCAGACTGAATAAAAGTCCTACATTAACAGATAAAAAGAAAATCCACTGAAATAAATGTAATTTGAGAAGGTTACTGTAATACAGCAGGTACAAGAGAGCTGAAAGTAATGAAAGGTAAAATGACACCTTTGGGGATGTAGATTTGATACCAGAGCCTTAAAACCTATGGATAGACACAAGTTTTTCCAGAATAACTTTGCTTTTATGAAATGGAAATAGCTTCTAACTATTAAAGTTAGGTCAAACATTAGTTTTATTTTGAAATTTCATTAAATATGAGAACATTTTTAAATCCTCAGAATAAAGGCCAGCCCCTGTTGTATTTTGTGCATTGATTTTGCTTTCTTCAATATTTTACCTTTACTTCTTTTCTCTTCTTCCTCTTCAGCAATTTGGAAAAAATATTTGAAAATTTAATAACTTGATCTACGTGTAGATAAATTACCCTTGACAACTCTAGTTTTCTCCCTCTAAACACATCTGAAGGTATATCAATATTTAATAATCCTTTTGTCACTCATAAGCATGATACTTATGTATTTTGCTTTCACCTGAGCAAACACAATAAGAAGTCATCTCCCACTTCTATATGTTGAGGGCAAAGTCTTGTTTTCTTATTGACTGAAATCTGTTTTGTGACGCTGTAACAAAATGTCTGATGCTGAACTTTTTATGCAGGGTGTAAATGAATTTTTCTTCTAGTTCTGAAGGCTGAGAGGTCCAAGATCAAGGTGACAGCAGATTCAGTGGTCTGGTGGAAGCTGCACTTCTCAGAGAAGTGAAAGACTGAGTTCCTCATGACAGAAGCAAAAGATGACAGGGACGCATATTTGTCAAGCCCTTTTATGAGGTACCTAATTCCACTCACAAAGACCTCCAAATATCCCATTCCCTCTCCCAATTTTGGTCTCATCTCCCAATTTTGCTGCACTGGGGACTTTTTCAACAGGTGTTGTGGAGGGATGAAAAGCATTTCAAAATGGCCAGCATCTGTTCAAAGATTAACACAGCATCAAAAAAATAATAAAGCTTAATGTAGAGTTAAGTATCAAATGCGTAAAAAAAGGGAAATGCTGGGGTGGCGATCCTAATACCGTGTCTAAGCAGCCAGGGAAACAAAATTAACCAAGATAAGAAAGTGAAGTCTGTAGAAGGGAGGATTTGGCAGAGCGCGGGGCGGCAGGGCACATATGTTGTGAGGTCCGGGTCAGATGCCGACCTCATAACACCCAGAGCGAAACGTCTTGAAGCGCGCTCCACGTCTCCAGAATTGTGAGACACACACTTCTGTGGTTTCAAGCCATGCAGTGTGCGACCTTTCATCGCGGCGGGAGGTTTCCAAACAAATGAAGATTTCAGTACGAGAGTTTGTGGAACTGAGTAGGCCTATAGGAGAAAATGGCATAGTCCTCCAGACAAGAAGAACCCAGCTCCGTTTTAAGCGTATATGCGAATCTTACAGAGGCGAAACGGCCTGACGAGCGGCTGCTGTTTGCCATCAAGATTTAAATGAAATTATAATAAAAATTATGTTTGTTTGCACTGGAGTTAGACGTTTAAACAAATCGATAAATTTGAGGGAACATAGGAAAAATGCTTTGTTTACTTTTATTTCCACATTAATTTTGGTCCTCGCAGAGATGGAAAGGGAGAGCCTCGGAGACCACTAAAGTCATTTCATTCACAAAGTGGGTGTTTTATGAGTAAGTGCACAGCCGGCTGCTCTGCTGTGCGCTCGGCAGATGGCCACTGAAGTTCGGAAACATCTGTCTGCTTTTTCTTTTCTTGTCTGTCCAGAATCTAAGAGGGATAAGAATTTCATCGGTGTCAACCTTTTCTACCAAGCCCTGTTCCATCTGGCTAACGCTGACGATGGGGTCTGATAAATAGAATTATAGTGTGGAAACACAATTTGACTAAGTAATAAACATTCTTTCCCAGAAGAGTGTAAGGTGCTGAATTGACTGATATGTGAAATTACTTATTAAAATAAGACAGATTTGATTTTAATAATTCTGCTTGGATTTTTAACAAAAATCTTCCTTTAGTGCAAGCAGACAAAACAATATTTATTATAATTTATATAAATAGACATCAGCATAGTAGCACGTACATTTAAACGGAGTCAAATATTCTTAAAGACAAATTATTCACTAGGAAATATTTTTTCAAACCAAAATTTATTGATTTTAAGTGGAAATATTAAGCATATATTTGACTCAAGAAATATACTTAGCTATTAGGCTAATAATAGTGAAAATAGCATTTCTAACTTTTAAGAGCTCAAGTGTATTAAAACAGAAAGTAGACCAAGAATAAATTTTATGTAAAAACAAGCATTTAATAAATTACATTAGTTAGCCCTTAGTGAATTTAAGAGTAGTGATGAGAAAAAAAGCTCATTGAAAAGAAAATCGTTAGTTAGATTTCGATGAATAAGGAGGAAGTTTGAGAGGGGAAAAATAGGCATTTATGGTTAAGGAATTCTCAAGAAAATAAAAGAAAAATGTGAATAGAGTCAGATTTCAGCAGGATATGTTTACAATGACTATATGACTAATGGATTCAATCATTTTATGGATGATTATTAACATAATATTTATTTCATATTTACAGAAAAGTTGCAAACAAGTAAAGTAATCGTAGATAATCTTTCCTTTGGCTTTTCATTTGTTTATGTTTTTCCTCCTTTGGACTAAAATTCTACTTTTCTCTGTAGGCATAGGTTTATCTCCCATGTCCTGACATCCCTCCAAAAGTTGAAAAGGACTTCATCAATCTCTGGGACCGTCGGCTGTCACCAACTCACAATGAGCTTTACTTTTATGGTTTTTCTCTCAGATGGATGTTATTTGACTTTTATACAGCCCACAGTTGTTAGATGAGACAACACCAGGTAAGTATACAAGACCATGGGAGCTATATATGCACAGCTTCTTTTTTTAAATTTATTAAGTTTACTGATACATTTTAAATACACTGATTACATTCACCGCAGGGAATTTGTAGCTTGATCCTTTTCTCCACACTTTCTTCTTCTCCCTTTAATCCCTCTTCCTCTTCTCATTTACAAAATCTATGTTTCCATTTTTCCTTCTTTTCCATTCCCTTCCTCAGCCACTCCATAGTTCTCATTTGAACATCTTCTTCCCATTTCACAATCTCTCTTATACATTTTGGTCCTTATTTGCACTTTCAGTTTCACATACCAGAAAAATAATGTGATATTTACTCACGTGTGTCCAATTTATTTCACTTGAGTATTGCCTGAAGCACATCCATATGCCTAGAAACGTCTTCACTTTATATTTTTCTCCCTGGCTGAGTAGTGCTCCATGGTATAAAATAGCCACACCCTCTTTATGCATTTGATGATGGGCATTTGGGCTATTTCCAAGATTTAACTATTACAACCTGTGATGCTAAAAACATGGTTGTGCATATAATGTAGTAGTACGATGATTTTAACTCATCCAGGAAGGTACCGAGAAGCAGAATAGCAGAGTCAAATTGAAGCTCTAGACATAAGTTTTGAGGAATACGTACATTGATTTCCACAGTATTCATGCCAGTTTATGCTCCCACCAACAGCAGTGAAGGGTTTGTTTTTCTCTCCAGCCCCACCCACATTTGCAACGCATAGCTTCTCATCAGTGAGGAGAATCCAGAATCCATATATATACATATATATGTACATATATGTATGTATATCCATGTATATATACATATGTGTATGTATATATGTATGTACATATATATGTACATATATGTATGCATCTATTTAAGTGATAAACTCATGTTGCTTCTCCCATTATTACTTAATGTATCAAAGTATATTCTAAATATATACATATATTGGCCGGGGATATAGCTCAGTGGTTCCAGGTCCTGTCTTGCAAGTGCAAGGGCCTGGGTTTGATCCCCGGTAACCACATAACAATATTGGGTGTGGAGACTCACCCCAGCAGCAACCAGTACCACATACCACAGCGCCAGGAGTGGTGGCTCACGCCTGTAATCCCAGCACTTGGGAGGCAGAGGCAGGAGGATTGCTGTGATGTGAGTTTGAGGCTGAGCTCAGGGCCAGCCTGAACCACACAGTGAGACCCTGTCTCAAAACAAAAAATAAATAAATAAATAAATAAATATGTACATATAAAAATAGTAGGAAACCTTGTCTTCATTGATCTCAATGTATTTACACACTTGCTCAATGTAGTAAAGAAAATAATTTCAAAATTACTAATCTATATCAAGTTCCAAAAATTAATGCTGGCAAACACTGTTCAAAATTTATTTTTTGTTTTTATTTCTTTGAGGTGAAATTTAATTAGAATGAAGTGAGCAAGTCTAAAAGGTGAAATTTAATAAGATTTGATAAGTGCATACATTGTCAAGATAGAACATTTCCATCACCTTTAAAATCAGCATGTGGCTGTTTTCACTTAGCACCTTCATTTCCCATGGAGATGGAGATTGTTATTAAAGTTTTTCAGAATCAATTACTGTTTCTTCTTTTACAGTGGAATAGTTCAGTACATCATTTTTTTGTATCTGGTTCACTGTCCAAACAATGTTAGCCAAATACAGGATTAGTTTGTTTTTGTCATTCCTGGGGAGGTTTTTGCTGTATGAATTTGCCACAAAAATTTTTTTTCCTGATTTTTAAGGTAATTTTTCACTCAGAAAACATTCTTGTGTAAGACCATTTACAGACATTATTTCACTGATCCTATGATTATATTTCAGAGACAGATACATAATCTTACCTTTACTTCTTTATTCAATTTTGAGTTGATTTTAATATATCATGTGAGGTAAGGATCTAACTTCATTTTCCAGTATGTTATATGGTTTTCCAAAACATCTTTCACTGATGAAATTACTCTTTCCAGATGCTGTATTCTTGGTATGGTTCTTGGAAACAAGTTGCCCCAAAATAGGTAGTTCATTTCAAGATGTTCTCTCACATTCCACTATTTTTTTTAATCACTTCATTGTCAGCACTGTGACATTTGTAATATAATTTTGTACTATATTTTTGAAAGCAAATATTATAATAATCCCAGCTTTGTTCTTTCTTTCAAGACTGAATTGATTATTTGGATTCTTGTAGTTCTATAGATTTTTTTTCCATTTCTTGAAAATGACATAGGAATTTTGAGATTACCATGAATTTGTAGATCACACTTAAATAATACTATTTTTTAATCTACAGGTGACTTTGTGCATTCTTCTGTGCTTCTCAATTCTCTAGATTAATATACACATAGCTTTTTCCTTATTTAAAATTTATTTCTAATTTTATGTTATTGCAAATATAATAAATATGTATTAATTTCATTTTTATATTTTTTGTGCAGCGTACAGGAGTTACATTATTTTACTGGACATTGATTTGTGTCTTTCAACTTTTATGTGTTCATTTATTAGCTCAAAATGTTATTTCAGAATCTTCAGGGTTTTCTTTTTATGACACCAGGAGGACTGAGAGAGTTTCACTCTATCCTTTCCTACTTGGATGCTCTACCTTTCTTTTTTGTGCTGATAGCATCAGCTTATCTTCCTAGAACCATGCTGGACAGAGGTCAAACTGAGCATCTTGTGTTATTTCTAATCTAAAAATAAAAGCTCTCAACTCTTCACCACTGAGAATGATGTTAGCTGAAGGCTTGTCATATACGGCCAGTCATCCATGAGAAAAACCAGGGCATTGTCTTATTTACTTTCCCATTGCTGATACAATACACACAATACCCACAAATTCAAAGAGGAAATGCTTATTTTAGTTTGCAGTTTGGAAAGTTTCAGTCCATAGTTGGCTGCCTTGTTTGTTCAAGCAGCCTGGTAAGAGGAGAAGCTGCTTGTGGGAAAGTAGGCAGAAAGAGGAGAGGACCCTGCTCATGTACCTTCCATTTATTTTTCTGTCCAATCCAGGACACAAACCTGTTCGCTGGTGCCACCACACCCATGGTGCAGCTTTCCTCTTCAGTAATTCCATCACCAGCAACTACACTGAACTAGTCAGTGAACTAATCCAATATCACACACCCATAATGCTGTATGACACAGTCATGTTGCAGCCACTTTCCAAAGGGGCTGCCATGAGTTCATGACGCTCTGAAGGGACATCTACAGATCAGCCATAGCCGACATTCTTCAAACTTTTCCCACAATGCCCCTATGTGCTCCTAAGACTCTTGCTATCACAGACAAACTGTCAGTGAACAGATTCTGCAACATCTATATAAGGTTGGTCTGAGAGACAGAGGGAACTGAACAAACCAGCAATCTCTGTGAAAGCTGCCATTATCCCTACATGCTCAGTCAGCAGCTCCTCCAAGGGCTGATCCTACAGCAGAACACTCTGCCTCTAGAGTGCTGAGGTATGTGGTACTGATTGCTGTTGGGTGTGAGTCTCCATGCCCAGCATTGTATGTGTTCACCAGGGATTGAAACCAAGCCCTTGCACTTGCAAGGCAGGCACCAGAACCCTAAGCTAAATCCCTGGCCTTCGGAAAGCTTTTAAAGGGTGGATATTGATTTTTTCCCTAAACTTTGATAGAATTCACCAAAGAAAGTGTAAGATGTTGGGCCTTCAAGGGAAACCTTTTATTAATAAGCAAATCTTACTGGCAATCTGATTAAATAATTTCCCCTCCTTTTCTTAATGTGTGTGTAGTGCTAGGGATTTATCCCGACATCTTCATAGTGGACCCAACCTCACATCTTTTTCAAATGTTATTTTGAGAGGAGGCTTCACTAAGTTACTCAGTTACCAAGTCACTCAGTTGCCCAAGCTGGGCTCAGATTTGGGACTTTCCAAGCCTAGAAACACTAGAGTGAGATTACAGGTGTGTACCATTACATCCAGCTTAGATTCTCCATCTCTTTATGTTTTTCTGGATTAGAGGTTTCTAGAAACATACCCATTTCTTCTATGTAATCCAATTTTTTGGCAGACAGTTCTTCATAATAGTATCTTATTTTTCTTTGCATTTTTGTGCATCAGTTTTGATGTTTCATCTCATTTTTCTTTACTTGAGTTTTCTTTTCTTTTTTTTTTTTTTTTTTTTGAGAGAGGGTCTTGCTTTGTGGTTCAGGCTGGCTCTGAGCTCAGCCTCAAATTCACATCACAGCAATCCTCCTGCCTCTGCCTCCCGGGTGCTGGGATTACAGGTGTGAGCCACCATGCCCGGCACGGTGGTATGTGGTACTGATTGCTGCTGGGCATGAGTCTCCACACCCAGTGTGGTATGTGGTTACCAGGGATCGAACCCGGGTCCTTGCGCTAGCAAGACAGATGCCGGAACCACTGAGCTAACTCCCCAGCCCTTGAGTTTTCTTTTTTGTCTTAGCCTATTTAAAGCTTGTCAGCTGAAAAAAAATCAAGATTTTATACTGCCTATTATATTTCCAGTCTCTGTTTAGCTCTGTAACATTTTTTTAATTCTTTCTTTCCGCTATTTTTGTTCTTATTTTGTTTTTGTTTTTCTAGTCTCTTGAGGTAAAAGGTTATTTTCTTGAAATCTGTTTTTAATGAAGATATTTGTGGCTATAATCTGTTGTTTTAAGTCAGCTTTGCACTGTTCTTTAAATTTTGATATACTGTATCCTTATTTTTGTTTTCCTCAAGAAATAAAATCGTATTTAACCCATCAGTTCTTCCAGATATGTCACTGAATTATTACACATTTGTGACATTTTTAAATTCCTCATGTTTATTTCTTGTTTTATACAACTCTGGACATGAATTATATGTTATTTTATTCTTTGTAAATTTTTGAAATCTGCTTTGCAGCCTAATCCATGATCCATCTTGGAGAATTCCTTGTGCTTCCTTGAAACAAAGACGCATTCTGCTATCTTTGTATGAAATAATCCAAATATGTCCACTAATAGACAATCTAGTCACTCCAAAATGTAGCTCAAAGTGGAAGATTTCTTACTGATATATTTTCCACTTATGTTGTCAGTAGTAGATATTGGGGTACTGTAGATATTGGGTTCCTTCTATCCAGTGTCACCTCAGTTGTTTTGATATTGGCTTTCTAGCTTCAGATACTCTGACGTACATCTGCTTGCAGTTGTTTTATCTCATTGATGAAGTGGATCTTTATTGTTAGGTAATCTTTCTTTTTGTCTACTTTTTATAAAAAAATATTTAAATCTCTACTCTGGTTTCTATTCATGTAAAATATTTTTTTCTATTTCTTCCCTTTCAGGCTTTTTGCATTTTTTCTTAAAATTACTATGAAAATCTTACAGTCAGCATATAATTGGCTTTAAAAATATCTCCTTAGCCACTACATATCCATTGATTGGAATATTTAACCTAGTTACATTTAAAGAAATGAATGCCTATTGCAGCTCACTATTAAATATCTTGATTGCCTTGTTTTCTTTCTTTCTTTTTTCTTTCTTTCTTTCTTTCTTTCTTTCTTTTTCTTGCTGTCATCACATTGCTATTTCTCTTTGTGATTTGATTTTTTTGTAATATTATGTTCTTATCTTTTTTTATATCATTTGTGCTTATGCTATTGCAGGTTTTTCATTTGTGGATACTAAGAAGTGTATATTAAACATGCAATAGATTATTTTAAGCAGTAAAGAATAACTCTGATAATATACAAAAACCCTGCATGTTTGTATCTCAACACATTTATAACAAGTTATATATTTAAGTAATTTATTTCATCAGAGTGTCATAGGTACAGTAACTTTGTAAATTTTGTATTTTAATCTTCATTTGCAAGTTAACCCAAAATATGTTTCCCTTATAAAATATAGGAGACCCTGACCTTCAAAGTAAATGGAAGGAGGGATGAAAGAAATTAATTTGTGCTCATTTACAATGATAAAAATTCAGAAGGGGATGTTTTTATAGAAGTTTGGTATTTTCCAATTGTTTTTAGAATCGTATGCCATATTCTAACACTGAGATATTCAAGGAGAATATTTAACATGCATGAGATCTTCTGCTCTGTTCTTTAAAGCATATGAAAGGAAAAATATGGTGCTTTGACAAAAGTCAAAGGTAGAAAGAGGTGAGGTTATTAAATGAAGAATGCCGTCAGTCCCATGACCATCACACTGTCATATTACATCTTGATTTTAACAATTTTAACAGAAGTGCACTTCCTTTTAGAACTAGAACTTTCAAACCATAGCCTTCTGTTAAAGAGCTAAAACTGTTCAGGGACAGGAAATTTGATTGATATGAATATTTCAAATTATCCTTGTATGTGGAATCGTGCAATCCATTTCACATTGTAAACAAGTATCAGAAAACAAGTAAGAGGTAAATATCTTAGTTATCATGACAGGCTGCAAAATGAAGAGTGACAGCACAAATGTGATCACTCTGCGTAAAACAGTGTAGTAAAGGAATACCAAAGGAAGAGGATAATGTGTAAATTAATTCCTTGAAATTGTCAGTAGCAAGGTACCTTTGTGAATATTTCTACAGATTCTCTGGAATATGAGTAAGAGAGAAAGGTGGTAGATTAGTCATTCCTTACTAGAAGATTTGTGTGACGCTGAAGTGCAGAAAAAGATCCCTGTACTGTCAAAACAAAGAGGATCCTTAGATGTTCTAGAGAGCAAAGAAAAAATGAAAGATAAAGAGAAATAATTTATTTAATGGTTTAATAATTATGATGCATTGGACTTTTAGAGCATATCAATATTTAATTTTAATTTATGTTTATTTCAACTTTTTGAACAAGACATCATGACTTCCATTCAACAGATAGAGAAATTGATACTTGAAAAGACTGAATCATAGTTCAACCACACGTAAGTACTAAAGCTGACACTATAACACTGTGAATTTAAATAAAAAAACTTCTTGTCTTTTTTTTTTTTTTTTGAACAACCTTACACTGTTGGGAAATCATTCTCTCTAGTCTCTCATATTTCAGTGATTTTTGAATGTCAGAGAACTAGTTTCCTTTCTTCTACACTATCTACTCAAGGATATCTATATAGTAAATAGCTGTGGAAGTTAAACAGTTTGTTTTTGAAACCAGTGCCTGCTTTATTTTCCAATAAATATCCACATGTAAAGATTTACATTCCACCAGCTAAGGTTGTTTTCAGATTAGACGTGGACTTACTAAATATATGGAATTCACCCATCATAGATAATCTTTATGCTTCTCTAGCATAAAACATGGGACTCAGTGAAGACTTACAAAATCATAGGGACCATGCTCCTCACTGGGTTGTGAATAATAAATTCATATGCTCTGAGCCCCTTAGTCTCTCTTCTACTGCCTACATTAAAGGCCCTGTATTAAGACGTTGGGTTTTCTGGGATAGTTGATGGCAGTAGATTTCCATTACTACAGCCAGTGGTCAGAATGAGACAGATTTCCAACACTATGAAGACAAATACAGAGGAAATTAACTCATGAAGAGGAAAGATTTCTTCGGGCTCACAGTTCTGCAGATTCTACTCCAAAAGTAGATGACAACAATGCTTTGGGTTTCTTCTAAGGTGGGGGAAAAATATGGGGACCTGTTCCAGAATAAACTACTTACCGTATACGTGGATGAAATGTATTAGAACAGTTGAAGACATCCACATCAGAAGACAAATGGAATCTTACACACTGCGTTTATTCAAAAGCAAAGATACTAGAGGTGAAGACAGAACTACAAGTTAGCTATTATATTTAATGAAGAAAAAAGCAAGAGTCTGCTGCAAGGAAGTCAAGAAAAATGTAGATTGGACGACAGCCATCTGTTTGTGACTTGTGAATCTCTGCTCTTTGGGATGATTGTAAATAAGGAATGTGGGGGAGGAAAGGAAGACAAAGCAAAAGCTGCAAGTTAAAAAAGACATAGTGACTATAATATATTAAAGCTTAACACAGCTTTACATTACATTACATTTACATTACAAGAAGGGATACAGTTTGAGCTTAAACTGGGGTTCAGAAATGAAGTTGTCTATGTTTGTTTACTCACTTGATCTAATCAGAAGTTACAAGAAAAATTTGAACCGTGGCATATAGAAATCAGGACAAGATACAGTTGAAAAATAAGTGGAAAGTCGGCTTTCAGCAGTGATGTGAGTGCTTGATGGCTTGAGGCTAGAGTAGGCAGAGAGGGTAGGAAAAAGTGGAGACAGAAGTCACTGCATATAAGTTTGAATTCTCAAGGAAATTACGCATTCATCCTCTTGACTGAGGTGAGTGCATATTAAGCTGAGAAAAGTGGGAAAAAAAAGTGGAAAAAAAAAAAACTGGAACAGATTCTTCAGAAGAACATCCAAAGCTGAATGAAAATACTTGCAAAATCTTTTAAGGTCTGGTAAGTGTAAAGTTTCACATATTCGGAGTTTAGATTACAGTTATGTCTATGATGTGTATAGATAAGCATTTTACATAAAGACAGAACTAAACCACATAATAATTCCCATATCCTAGCAGATGATCAATTCCCATTTTGTTTCTTTTCCTTCACTCCCTACAGTAACTCCCCTCCATTTATTGAGAAAAAAAGAACTACTAAATTTTGAAGGTTAAAGTTTGAAATTTCTTTAGGGATAAAATAACCCAATCATGTAATATTATAATTCCTATTGTTGACAGTAACAAGGGTGTTAATGCAGAAACTTGAAGTATTCCAACTGAGTAGATTTAAACTGTAATTACATTTTAATCTAGTATAAAAAGAAAATCGGGGAGTTATTTTATCAATTTTAGTGTTTTTCGTATATGATTTCAGTAATCTAAACATACTCCATTTCTGAAAATGTCATCTGTCACAGATATTACTGTTTTCTAGAACTAAACTGTCATCGAGTCTCTTTTTCCACTTTTCCTTCATTTTTCCTAATGATCTTCTTCTTTTCTTTTCTTCATTAACCTACACTTATCCTTTAAATATATTTAGACTTTTATTATCTCAATAATATTTCCATTTCCATTTCCAAACATCAGTTTTATTAATTTTTAACGTTAAATGCTTACATCATATGCCATGTGCTTCTAAAAAATGTCTTTTTATTGTGAAATAGGTACGTTTTATATACCTGTCATGATCATACGTAACACTGAAAATTTGTACCAGTGTATGACATGATGTGATTCTCATTTTTTCCCATTCCCCTACCCGCCTGCAACCTACACCCCATATATATATTATATCTATATAACATATAGATATTATATTTTATAATATACTATATTATACACTATATTATATTATATCATTATATTATACATTATCATATTATATTATCATATTTTATATATCATATATAATATAACATAATATATATGCGATATTTTCATGTTTTTATTACTATCACAATTTTCTTTCCCTCATTATTTTCCCCTTCCCCATTTACCTTTGAATAGTTTACATTTTATAATATCTAACATACATTTTAGAATTTATTTACATTTTTAGTTTCTCATATCAGAGAAAAGATATGGGATTTACACATCTCAGTTTTAGGTAATATTTTCCTTCACAAAATTATTTTTTTCAATTTTTAAAATGGATACAAATAAATTTACAAAAATAAGTGAAGTGTCTTGGTACATTGATCACACTAAAAACTTTTGCAAGCTTTCTCTCTTTTATGAGCTGCTAGTTAATAAGACATACTTCGACTTATTATAAATTGATATAAGGAAAAATACATAAATAAGAAGCAAAGTTAAATAAAGAAAAATTGATAAATACCTATCGGTAGAATAAAATATTCATTTTTCTCTTTGTGCACTTGTATTGTTAGTGGCAGAATTAAACACTCTGATTCATGTATTTCACTTTGCATCACCTGTATTAATCACTGAAGGACTGTAATGCAAAAATATTCAGCTTATCATCACACACAGATCGTCCAGGACAAACACACCAGAGTTAATGGCAATTGTAATTGGTTCTAAAAACCTCACTTTTCCCCTTCAGCCTGGCTAGTGCCTCCATGAGAAAGAATTTTCAATCTTTAGCCAAGTTACATCTGAGAAGGTTGCCAAGGGTTAGGATTCACTTACACGGCCCTCCATTTCACAAACATAGTGCTATTTACGATGAATAAATCAGTAAGATGGATGCACTAGAAATGCAGTTTGAAAAGGGCAGTGCACTCTTAAAAGCTTTGGATGTCGACTTTTAACTTCAGACAGAAGGTTGAAGTTGAAATTCACAGAGTTGTATTACAGGCATTATCTTCTTTCATGTTAGAAAAAACCCACAGCTCACTGAGATTTACAGAAACACTGAGGACCTTTCTGAGAGATGAAGAGACATAGTTACTCTTTAGTCTGTTAAAATATGTTGGTCACTTTCTGAAAATTAAAACCCTGAATTATATGATTTTCCACATACTGAGCTGGAGTTAGAATATGCTCTGATGGACTCAGATATTGTAGCAGAAATAAGACTAGGGAACCATGCTGTGCTTTTAAAATACAGTGCTATAGAATAGGAATTTCCTTTCATAAAGTCAAGGAATAAATAGTAAGTATTCTGAGCCAATAACATATTATTTTCTGATGAATCCTAATCATGGTATGTATTATGATATTAATATATGCAAGGTAATAATCTGCAATACTGATGACTTTATTTGGTTACAGTCTTTAAGTGAGAATAATAAATTTCAAACTTCAAAGGAATATTTCTCAGAATATAGTGTTTCAAAGTTAGTAGCTAATAGTAATGATGTAATACAAAATATCAGCAATTATTTTTAAAACAACTAAACAATCATTTTGTGATAGTTAAGAGATGAAACATTAAATAAAGATCCCATTCAGTAGAAGAGATAATAGAATGATCTATTGCTAATGATTACACAGCTCTCCAAGTAGTTTATTCACAGACAGAAAATTTAACAAGAATTCTACAAATACAAAGCAAGGAGCTGTTGAGTTCAGGCTACTTATTCCTCACTCAGGTAAAAGGTTCATTGAGGATTTCGGTAGGTGTTTATCAGTTTTAATTTAACCACAAGATGCTTTTAAGAGCTGGCTATTTTCTGGATTATTTTTGGTTTATTTCAAAAAGAAGATGTAACATAAAAGAGTAAGTAAAGATGTTGAACTGAAAAATCAAAATGTACTTTTATCATTTAAAATATTTTTTTTAATTTCTAGCATATTGTATGTAAAATACTATTTTAGATTTAGTGGAGATAGAGCAATTTGGGAATTTGTAAGAATAATGATAATAATAAATATATGGCCTCTACACTGATAATTTTATAGTGAAATAGAAAAATTATTCAACTGTACAATTAAGAAACTAGAGTGCAGATTATGAATTGAAAGTAGGAAAACCAGACATTGGTGCAATTTGAATGCATTTGTAAGACATATATATTTCTCTTACATTTTACAAGTATACAGAGTTAATAAGATAAAACAATTAACAATGTTTTCAGATGCTGCAGGTAATTTGTTTGGAGAGTTGGAAAAAGTAAAGATTGAAAGGAGATTCATGTATATTTTAATTCAAAAATATTCATGGCATTTCCAATTATATTTTTTTAGCATTAAAGTTTTCTACTGCACAGTTTATTCTTCTTTTTTTAAAGAGCTGTTTTCTTTTCTGTACTATATTAAACAACTTGGTTTTAAGTCATTGTAAAATGCTGACATACTTTATAAGCATAAGTTTGATAATTAGTAGAACAGCACACATTTTCTAAGATGTGATCTTTGGGGACCTTATGACCCACCAAAAACATATCCTAAAGATCTTATTAATATATTCATTCTAGCAAAATAATTGCCTCCCTAGGGTATACATTTGCTGACCAAATTTAATGATCTTATCAATATGGCTATATATATAAATATCTGTCAGTCATACTTGGAGTTTAGAAACTAGTTAGAAACTCCTTAACATATTTTTATCCAAAACATCAAAATGAATTTATGTAATGATTGTCAACAAATTCTCATAGAAGTAAAATAATCACTCATAACAACAATAACAACAACAACAACAAACTTCATTCTACCATTGTTTTTAGAGGGGAAACCTTTGTGTGGTGATTAGGATTCAGTAAATCCTGTTGGGTAGAAAGACTATTATTGAAGGATAGTGTTCATATCTGAAGACAGAAAGCAGCTCTGTGCCAAATGCCAACAACATCTAGAGAAGTTTTCTATGTTGAGAAGGCAACATTTTAGTAAAGGTAACACTCTCCCTTCAGAAATGCTTATGTACTGCCAGTGATGTTTTCCCAGGATGCAGTTGTTCCATCTCTTTTCATTCATTGGTTGTCCATTCTAAAATTTCAGAATGAATTCTCATTTATGATTTAGCAAATAGCATATGCCTCACTATTCATAAAAATATGTGTACAGTAAGAGAAAGTATGGTTGTCATTATAACAATAACTGTCTTTATACTAACTATCTAGACTACTTAAGCATCCAATCATTTAATCAAAAAGATTAATTTTACTTTCATTTTAGTGTGGAAGATATATTAATGACATAGAAGGAAATTTTCATTTGGTTAATTACTTGAATGAGGATCATCCATATCTATCATCAGAAGCAGACGGCTAAAGCTGTTAAATCATTAAAATGAATGTTCTCTATCAGTACGTGTGCATCAGCTTACAATGGGTTTGGTTGGTACAGGGCCATATCGATGTGGAATAAAATACATGCGCTAGACAGAATATACTGACATAGTAGTGTGTTCTTTATATAGAAGACTTATAGCTTCAAATTTCAATGTCCCATTTTTAATATTTCTAGGAATTATTTAAAATAAAAAATAATTGTTTATATTATCACTTAATATAAATGTTTCTACCATAGACAATATGTCCACAATTATTTATTCAACATTTAAAGCCTTATAAGTTTGCTTTAAGTCAATTAAACAGGAAACCATATAATCTGTCACTAAGTGTAATGTCCAGATTTTTCACACAGACTTCCTGTAACCATAATCATTTTACATGTAAAGTCTGAACTAGAATGATAATTTAAATTCTCAAAAAATGGTAAGCTGAAAATTTGAGGACTTAGTGACTTTCAAGATGTTTTTAAAATGAAGTCATTTAAAACTCTCAAAAAACGTTTGAAATAAAATATCAATTAGTTAAATTTCAATTTTATACCCATAGGAAACCATTGCAAATCCTTCACATGTGCCTTTGTTGTAGTGATGGAAATGTAACTAAGTCTTTCTTACATGTGGACATGAATGTTACCTCTGAATTACACCCCCACCTGTCATACAGGATTTCTCAAATTATTCAGTATATAGTACTTTGGAAAGAATATGTAATGATGAAAAATGACTAATATTTTACAAACTGTCAAAGTGAAATATTTGTGTAAATTTTTGTTGAAATATTCCATAAAGGAATATAAAATAATAAAGTCCTTTACATTAATCACTGCTCTTGAGTTTTGAACAATTTGAACTCTCAGCTGAAATGTAGCAAAAAGCTACACTCTCATCTCCCTTTGTGTGAATACCTCAAAAAAATCTCTTAATCATTTGCTCCACTTTCTTTTTCTTTTAATTATTTTTATTGGTACATTATGAATATACATGATAATCGCATTCAACATTAAGAGTTTTTACCGGAATATGACATGACTTGATTCTCATTTTTTCCCTTTTCCCCTCACCATGCATCCCCCCACCCCCTACATACACAATCTTTGTTTTCTTTTTTCTTTATTATTATCACGTTTGTTTTCCCCTCGTTATTTTTATGCTGCCTTAGGTTGCATATTAACAAGTGTCATATTCAGGGATTAAATAAAGCTTTCACTTATTGTCTGTCCCAACAAGAGCAGGATCAGCTAAACTAGGGCAACTCAAGCCCATAAAGGAGGAGAGTGGGCTGAGAGCTGACTGGACCAGTCAGGAGCACTGTGAGCACTGGCCTCTCAAAGGCAAATGAAGTTTTTATAAGTCTAAAGAATGTAATGAAATAGGACTTAATTTGCATTGATGATTGTATATAGAAGCATTTTGTCCCCAGAGTAGTGGTGAGGAAATTCCAGCAGGTGTCATCAAAAGTGATGAAAACAAAAGCATATTCATAATGGGGCCACTGCCAGTAAAGGGAGAAGGAAGAAAACCTCTAACTTTTAGAAAGAAGCATTTACCCAGGATTCAGTGAGGAGAAGCTGTACTTCCTCTAGGGAAGAGGATTCCTAACTTCAGGAACTGAGCAATAGGCAAGGTGAGAAATATGTAAATTTTAGTTAGAAATGAATTGGAATATACATCACCTAGGAAGTACTGTGTAATATGAAGTTTCAGCCCATGGATGTAGCTCCTACTGATGACGAGACATGATTCTGGATGAATTCATTAATTAGTTCACAGTGAAATGTGCATTTAGGAGGTAGGGCCTGGTTCAAAGTCTCAGGTCCTCGGGTGTGACCTGGAGGTCAGGTCTTATGGCTCTTATGGCTGGTTCATCCCGTTGTCCCTGCTTCCCAGCTGGAATTGATGGCTTTCTTCTGCTTTGCCATTTCATCATCCAGTTTCTCTTGGTGCCATCCAATGATAGACTGAATCCTCTGAAATGATGAGCCAAAACAGTCTCCTCTGTCTTTAAATTTAAATTGTATTTGTCAGCTATACCGTCCCTGCAAATGAAAGGTAATCAATGCAGAGAAGAAATTTTTAGTTATGATAAAATATTAATTCCAGTGTTGGCAAGATATCAGTCATAGGGAGAAAAAAATAAAAAACATAAAATTTTCCAGATGATACTTTAGTTCACCTCAATAATGGAATATTTTTAAAACAAAACTTGTTATATGCAATGCAACTTCACATATATGTGGGGAATATGTAGTATAAAAATAGAAAGTCATTATTCCTGTGAAACGTAGACCAACTGCAATCTTTTCTCCCTTTAAAGGAAATAGTATTTCATTACTGAGTGTGTACTGAAGACAGCATGCCAACACAGTTAAGACACTGGATTCTGGAGCTGCACTGTTGAGCAAAATATTCTATGCATTCAATAACTGAATGTGTGTTTTTGATAAAAAATATGTGAATAGCTCAGATTTCAAATCTGAAAATTAGAACTATAGTAATGAATACTTTTCAGGGCTTTTTGAAAGATTCAGAAAAAGCAGAATATATCTGGGCACTGACTCTCAATGGGAATCCAAGTAATCATAAAAAAAAAAATGACTCAAACTACAAGGCCAAATAAAACTTCCCCCTTTTAGTTGTGACATTTAGTCGGAAATTTTGTCACAGGAACAGGCAAATGACTAAGACATGAAAGAATAGAACATTTAAAACTTTGTTAGATAAATATGAAAGGGACATCCCTAAGACAAAGTTCAATGTTAACTATATATTATGAGACTCACTATGGTTACATTCATCAGAGTCAAATAATTACAGTGTCTGAATTAGATTATCCAAGACAGGTTACTATTCTTCTTCCAGTAGAAGAAGAATCATATTGAAATAAGGACTTGAGACCTTAGTTTTCATGAAAATATAGCAAAACATATAAGACCTGAGGGAATTTGAGTGTTTTGGGTTTTTGTTTCTGCAAAATTTTCCTTTTTTTTATGTACTCGTGACTGACAAAGACAGCAATGACCATCTTTCTCAGAACTGTGGGACAAGTTAAGTTCTGGAACCTAGGTACTACACTACCTCTGTCTTTGATTTCCTTCAGGGAAATCTCTGTACCAGTTCCCATACTGATAGTATCATTTTGCATTCTCCCTAAAAGGGGACAAAGCTTCCAGTTTCTCTGAATTCTTCCTTTCACTGCTGATATTGTTGGGAAGTTTTTTTCCCACTTTGATTTTCTGAAAAAGTCTTCCTAACAAGTATAAAACAAAACAGTATCTTTTGATTTTGATTTTGCCTTTTCCAATGGGTTAATTAGAAAATTCAGTCATGGGCCAGGGATTTAGCTCAGTGGTTCCAGCGCCTGTCTTGCAAGCGCAAGGGCACAGGTTTGATCCCTGGCAACCACATAACAATACTGGGCATGGAGACTCACCCCAGCAACCACATAACAATATTGGGCGTGGAGACTCACCCTAGCAGCAACCAGCACCACATACCACAGTGCCGGGCATGGTGGCTCACGCCTGTAATCCCAGCACTCGGGAGGCAGAGGCAGGAGGATTGCTGTGATGTGAGTTGGAGGCTGAGCTCAGGGCCAGCCTGAACCACAAAATAAGACCCTGTCTCGAAAAAACCAAAAAAATTTAGTCATCATCAGTGATTTAATATGGTTAAATATGTTTTCATGTGCTTATTAACCATTTGTATAACTTTAGAGAAATATTTGTTTTGTTTTGTTCCCATTTCTTGAGCAAGTTGTTTATTCATTGTTAATTTATAAAGTTTTTTAATATAATAAAAATATTAATCTTTAGCATATATTTCATTATAAAAATTTTCAAACATTGTTTTGTTGTTTAGGTCTGTTGAAGCACAGAGTTTGAAATTTCACTTATTTTTCTTTTTTTCCTCATCTACCCTGGGGTTTTGATTTGGTACTCAAAAAGTTACTTTCAAATCTACTAATTTTTGTATATGATTTCATTCAACTAAAGTTACTGAATTCAGTTTTTTGGTTATTTAATGACTTCTCTTAAAACTTGTATGTAGATAGCTTCCTATAGAAATTGATCACTCTTTTCATTTTCTTATATGTGGCGAGCCGATTTAAGATGGCGTAAGGGGCGTAAGTCTCCGCCTCAGAGTAAAAACAAGCTGTTTCGTTGACCATATTTGGAAGAGTAGGCGGTGTTGGGGGCGTGCCGAACCAGGGTATATAAGGGAGCTAACGCGGAAATAAAGGAGAATTTTTAGGCTTGCACCTCCAGCAGTGTGTTGTGTTCTTCCTTGCGGGACAAGAGGGACACGACACTTATATATTTTTCTTAGGCTAAAATCCAGAACATTGTAGGCTAAAATATCGGAAAGCTAATATTAATGAATTTTTGAAATTTCCTTTGATTTTGGTAGGTTTTACTCTACGCTAGAGGCTAATAACCAGGTTATAAATGTTTAATGTAGAATGCCAACATGTTTTCGGAAAGAAAAGAAGAAATACATTAGAAAGGAAGAGAGACAGATTCATTAAATAATTCAGCAGATAATCCAGAGTGTAATAGTACGGAAGAACTCAAGAAATATTGTGTAATTTTGTGAAAGGGTTAAAGAATACAATATTCTTTCTAGTCTCTCAGTGTTATAAGACTGAGAGATGATTAAAAAGTTCATCTCAAGTATTTTTATAATAAATGTAACATTTATTATAGTGCCTGGATTGCTTAAAGTTTTGGACAATATCAAACCTGATTGGAAAAGACTGACCGTCATTCTCACGGACTTTTGTGTTAATAGTTTTGAAGCTCATGAAGGGGTATGTAGCTCTTTTCATCTTAAGTAACATTAGGAAACCTAACTGGACAAGGAACTGATTTCTCTGACTTGAATAACATTTTTAGTATACAAGAAATATAAAATAAATGATGTAAAAAATAGCAAATTTGGTTACTTGAAATTATGAAAAATAAGTAAAACTTAAGTTAACAATCACTAGTGAAATTCTACCATGTTTGACCCACAGTAATTTTACTTCTCACTTCCGACCTAACAACACAAAGAAAGCTGCATATCCTTTAGACAGGTGAAGATACGGGTTAGTCATCTATGTGCACGTAAACGTACATGTTGATCCCCCTCCCTCTGTTCCTCGTGTGTGTAGCTTTACAAAGTTTAGTCACATAAGTCTTTTGCCTTCATTCTTGTCAAAATGTATTAGCAATGCAAATGTAGAATTTACCACAGAATTCACTGTGAAAATAGTTTAAATTTCTATTTAATTGTAGAAAAGAGGTCAAGATTACAAAATTGACTTGATTTACATAGCGTTAATATTTTTAATTTGGAAAAAGATGAATATGTCTAATATCAATGATTTTCATCATAAAATGCTATTTTAATCTAAGAAAATTTTAATGAGGTAGAGTTCATAATGAGTGATTTATTTGTTCTATGATATATATTCAGGTATTTTGTCAGATAAAATTTAATTTTAGATATTAGGACTCTTTCAGATTATGTCTTCTAAAATATAAAACCTGTAAATGTAAATGTATTGAGAGTTCATTTTTTGAACATCTATTATATTATGCATTATGTTTCATCGAACAAGATTAGCTGTAAAAAAGTGTAAAAAAGTGTGCTATATGTACAGAAATAAAATTGTTAATGTTATAAAAACTTTCAGAAAGTTATATTAAAAATGTAAATTTCATGTGTAAGAGTAAATCCATATACATGAACACTATCGATTTTGTTTTGCTTAAACATAATACATATTTACACTAAAAAATAAGAAAACATAACAGAAAAGAATAAAGAAAGCATAGAGAGGAAGAGAAACCTAACCTCTCAGGTATAAAAGTTTTGAGTATAAAACATGCTTCCAAGAACTTTAGTCAGATAAAATTTGTCCTGTTTTAAAACTTATAATTACAGTGGAGAGATTTTTCAAGTTTCTTTTTCCAGTGTCTACTAATACATTAATGTTTCATCCTCATGGAGGATATTTGCAGCATTTGTACTAAGCAGGAATTTATAATCAGTTCATATAATATTTTGTTTATAATATTTGGTGAAAAACTATGGGCTCACTGAATAAATACAGAAGATATCATTTAGAAAGTTCTAGCCAAGGCTGAAAGGGAATATGTATCTTTAAATCTTTGGGTTCCATTGTGTGCTTTTTGTTTTTGTTTTTGTTTTTTCCTTTTCTGGAGCAAATGTAGGTCAAGGATTACTGTAAAAATAACCCATTCAGAAAAAAATAAAAATGTTCTAAAAGTATCTGACAGAGGACTCGAAATCACCAGCGAAAAGGAGAAAAGCAAGTATGAGGAAGGGAACTCCTCTCGTCTCGGAGAACTCACTGCAGTGCTCGGCGTTCACTGAGGTGAAAGAAATGGACGCTCAGCCCTGCAGCAGGGGGTTGGTGCACGCGGAGGCTGTGACTCTGTGCACGCTTACTTCGTGCAGCTCTTGAATACCTGAGCATTTGATACACAGAAAAATTAAGGACGTTTGGATGATATGGGCAAAAGCACTGATTGTAGTTGCTGCCAAGAAGTTTTGAATAATTTCAATGGACAAGACTTTGAAAGAAAATTCACGTTAATCACGTCATATGGCTACCACATAAGATCATATTTGATAATTATAAGAAAAAAGCATAAATTCACTGATAAGTTATCACTGAAGAGTAAGAGCTAACCCGGTGTTTAGTGTGAGGAATCTGGGAGAATGCTGGTATCAGCCATTTCACATAAAATTCAAAATTGATCCAACCACTAAAACAACATTGTGTCTTGTAAAGAAGTCATAATATAGCAAAACCAAGGTATTAAAATTATCCAAGAAATCAAAAGGGATGGAACCCTCACTGTACACCAGGTATTTTAAAGTTCATATTTCATTTCATTTTGAACATAATCTATTTTGTGTTTTTATTTTTCTGCTTTTAAATAGAGAAGCTGGGAGCCTACAAAATTTAGGTTTGTAGTTATTAAATAATTAGATTTGTATTTTAATGTTTATTTATTAAATAATTAAGTTTATAGTTATTGATACCTTTTAACTTAGTCTCTCAAGACAAGATTTATACTCTTCAAAAGCATGCTCAATATTTCCTTAGGTTTTATTTTTTTAATCAGGTCTTTTAAATTAAATACTGATTAAGATTCTGGATAGCAATTTCTCCTTGGAATTCTGACACTGGTCATAAAGAGAACTAAACTACTGCTAGATATTATAATGTAAATAGTAAATTGAGTGAAGAAGAAAAGGATAAAATCTTATCAATTAGTGAGACTGAATCACATGCATCTTGTAAACTTATATTCCTAAGCAGAATAAAGTCATTACTGTAATAGGCATCTCTGGGTCCTTTTCTGTCTTAATAATCATTCATTTTTTATAAACCATTTTATATACAATTTTGTTGAACAAATGTATATTGTTCAACAAAATTGTTTATAAAATTGAGATTATGAATGAATATATATGAATGACAAGTAAAGGACACCAACCATTGGGTAGTTTTGCCCTTAATCCATGAGTTTTCCTTAAGTGCCAAGAACTATCTCTGTGTATAAATTCTGTCTTTTTTTTTTTTTTTTTTTTTTTTTTTAGGTTTTTGGAGACAGGGTCTCACTTTGTGGTTCAGGCTGGCCCTGAGCTCAGCCTCAAACTCACATCACAATCCTCTTGCCTCTGCCTCCCGAGTGCTGGGATTACAGGCGTGAGCCACCACGCCCGGCACTGTGGATGTGGTACTGGTTGCTGCTGGGTGTGGGTCTCCACACCCAGTATTGTTATGTGGTTACCGGGGAATCGAACCTGGGTCCTTGCGCTTGCGAGACAGGCGCCGGAACCACTGAGCTAACTCCCCGGCCCCTAAATTCTGTCTTAATATTTATTTTTGGACAAAACATTCAACTGATTTTAGACTTCCCATATTTCAGCAAAGCTTTTTTTAAGTTTGACCTTAAATGTAGAAACTAGCCTACAAGCTAAGCTCAAAACAGACCCAGGGGATGAAGAAGACGAAAAATAAAGAGATACAGAAACAGGTTAAAATGTGGAGGGTCAGAGGCTCATGTGCCCCTTGGACATAGAACCCCCAGTGACTGCGTCCTTGGCTTTATTCACTCAGCCATGGGCAGGAGCAATTGGAATTTTACAAGACTCACCTGTCTCCTGGTTCCCTCCACCATATGGCTGGAGGGAGGCAACTCCATCTCAGGTGTTCTGACTATTCCCTACAGCGTGACAGCACATTTCCCTCTTTCTTCTTAGGGCTCACCCAGGAGGGCAATTACACCTATGTCTTGTCATCTGATCTCCATACTTAAAGAGTAGATTCAAGAACTTTCTAAAATGGTAGAAATACATAAGGGCTGGTCAAAACCTAAGGTGTGTACTTAAAAATAATTCCATAAAGAAACATTGCAATCAGTGTCCCTCAAACATGATTTCTCCTTCTTCAATCCTCCTTTCACCACCATCCTGGCCACATTTCGAAACCTGTCCTGAAGTGCTTATTTGTATCTTTAAGAGTTGTCATCAGAAGTGTGGGGACTGTGGCAGCAGAGGGCCCTTCTTGAGAAAGGAAGGCTTTGGAAAAATTATACCATTCCTTGTCCCCTGCCCTCACTGAGTTTCACACCAAAAGGTTTTTGCCTCTCAGCAAAGTGCAAATGGCTATGAAAAGTAAATGCTTTGGATTAGTTTAGGGTAAAGAGTCAGTCTGAAAAGTGAAACTGAAGATACTCATAAATGAACATGTTCAGATCTGCTCCAGGAGGTAATAGGAACAGTAGAATAAATAAGTCCAGGTAGGCCAATTATTTTGACTGAAATAAATGACAATTTGCCTTTTAATGTAATATTTTAATCTAAATATTTACTACATTTTATCACACCTCAGATGTCGCTACATCTTTTTTAAAATTAACATTATCATTACCTTCTTCATTTTGTCAAAAGCTTGGTTGCTTTTCCAATGAGCATTTTGAGGATGTATATCCAGGCTGAGGGCAGTGAAAGGGTAGAGCAGAGAAGCTAACAAAGACGGGCCTTATTCAGGACACAAAATGGAACTAACCAAAAGAACCCTGGAAAATGTATTGTTTGACTTATCAGTTACACTGGATCAATATAAAGAAGTGAAAAACTTTATTTTTTTCTTTTATAGCTCACTGTAGGGCAAAGTACCGTAAACTATGTGGCTTAAAACAATAGAAATTTGTTGAAATGCCTCAAGACTAAAAGCCCATAGTCGGGGTGTCCACAGGGTAATACTTTCACACAGATGCATTAGAAGCACTTTTTCTTCCCCGTTCTATGTGCTGACATTGGCCATCAGTCCCTGGCACTCCTTGGCTGGAAGACCCATTATCTTAATCTCTTCTTTCAACCTCACTCTGAGTTTGGCATCTCAGTATTCAACTTTACGTGACAGTCTATGGCAGGACACCAATCATGTTAGAATTAGCACCGCGCTACTCTAGCCTGACCGAATTTTATCTCTACAGTGACTCCATTTCCAAATAATGTTGTGTTCTCAAGTACAAGAAATTATGTACTCAGCATATGTTCTTTAATAAAGGTATTGTTTACTCAGTTACATACAGGGACTGTGAGGCAAGGCACACTATGGTGTGAAGTAGTCTCTGCCCAGATCTTAATGAGAGTGAAGGAGCCATGCGATTATTGATCATACTCCTTTCTAATTGCAAGTAGGTCTCAGATGTTGAAAAGGTATAGAGAGAAGATATGACAATAATAACTAGAGCAAAATAATTGATCCTCCATTAAAAACATTATGATTTTGGGCCGGGGATTTAGCTCAGTGGTTCCGGCACCTGTCTTGAAAGCGCAAGGACCCAGGTTCAATCCCCAGTAGCCACATATAATACTGGGCGTGGAGACTCACGCCCAGCAGCAACCAGTATCACATACCACAGTGCCGGGTGTGGTGGCTCATGCCTGTAATCCCAGCACTCGGGAGGCAGAGGCAGGAGGATTGCTGTGATGTGAGTTGGAGGCTGAGCTCAGGGCCAGCCTCAAAGCAAGATCCTGTCTCAAAAAACCTAAAAAAAAAAAAAAATTATGATTTTGGTCCATAATCTTGAAAAAAAATGACAAATATCACAATTTGGATTATGGATACAATATTTCTCATACTTTATTGTAATCTGTTACACTTTCGAAATCCCATATGTAATTATGAATTTATAATTTATGCTTTCTCTCACAGTAATAAAGTTTTCAATTAAGAATGGATTTACTTAAGATTTATTGTGATGATAATTAGGAAAATCTTATACTTAAAAATGAATTGATTTATCATAAATTCATTTCTTGTGCAGCTAATAATTTCAGTTTTTTTGCCTAGTTTGCTGGATAATTCTCTTTTACTCTTCTTCTGCTCAGAGAGATTTTATTGAAAAGGAGGGTCTTTTAATGTTTGAACTGAAAAATTTTTTGAAAACAGTAATGTCTTGTCAAATATTAAGAAGAAAAGATGAGAGTGATTCATTGATGGCAGTAACAAAAGTAACAATGAAGTCTGAAGAATTTTCTTTTTATAATAAAACTAATTCAAGAAGTAACTATGGAAAAGTTGATGCCCCACGAGCTTGTAAAGCACACTCCTGTAATTATCTGTGCTTTCTCCTACTTTCACAGGAATAAAATAACTTTAAACACAGCTATTTAACAATGAGACAAAGGCAGCCTCCATGTTTAATATCCTCTGTCCCCAGAAGTCAGTCATTTTAATGACAGCAAAACAAAGTCTAATGAAATGAATGACACTGAGTAGTGTGACAGTAAATTCCACTTTGCCTTCCTTTTGGAAAAAAAATCCTTTATGCTTTATTCTAAGAAAAATAAACATCTAAAAATGAAGCAAGACTGCACAATAGTAACTGACATTGTTAGCAAATTGTAGATTTTTGTTCTCACAAGAAAGTTATTTCTGCTTGTTCTAAAGGTATGTTGCTTTTTTAATAGATATAGTGTAATCAAATACAATATTCATGTCTAGTATTTCCTTATTGTCACTGAAATGTTGACAATTGTGTGTAACTGAAATAGTCTACAAATGATACTTTATTCAAATAAAATTACCAGTAAAATCTTGTAAAATTGCTAATTTATTTGATTACATGCTTGATGCTATAGAAAACATGCACATAAAATGCCTTTGGCCTACAACTTTATGAACACTTTGTGTAAGGTAAAATTTATTATCTTGATAGTTAGCTTTATATTTTGACATTATATACAATCATATAATTAATGCCCATATTGAGAATTACTCACCCTAATGTAATAGTTTTACACAAAAACACAAAAGTTTGATGGCAATCTTTTTCTCGTGTTATGATTTTGATGTTCATCCTTCCAACCATCTCTAGTCCCAAAGTATGAATAATGCTTTCTTTCTCCATTTCTACACTGCTATCTAATTGGCTCAAGGAACTTGTCCAGTGACACTTGCTTTTGCCCCCTTTTGAGGATTTTGCAGATGTGTGACACTACATTACCAGACAGATTCATTGCTCACACTGATACAGCCTTATCCAAGTGACGCTTTTCTACAAAGGTTTTCATTTTTTTTTCCATTTTCCTGATTTCTTCTAAATTGAAAGATCTCTCCATGTTTTTCTTCTTTTCTGCACACATCTGGATTGGACTGGATCTTCCACTATGAGAGAGAGAGAGAGAGAGAGAGAGAGGAATCTTTGGTTCAGTTTTGATTTTGTGACCAATGAAGAGATTCAATTCATTACATCCATTTTTCTACTCGAGCTTTATAGCTATAATGCAGTTTTTCATTAAAATATATAGAGCATTTAAAAAATAATAATTGAATCTGATCACCTTTTGGGAATACTTCTACTTAATTCTTCTTGTTATTTTCCATGTCTTTGACAAAATACTTTTTAAAAATTACAAAAATCTGCTTTAAAATTTTAAATATAAATGTTAATTTAATTAATAATTTATTTTATTGAAATCTCTTTCCTATTGAAACATTTTTTCTATTTTAAATGATCATGTTCATCTTCTATGTACATAGAAAATGCATATAAGTGGATGCATTTTTCTGTGCTTTTTCTTAGTTTTTATATTGCATAATCATAACTAGTTAAATATATAAACATTATATTAAAGCTCTCAACCAACACTTTCCTTGATGTTGGTGAATAAGTTCTTCATGAAAAAATATTATGTAGAAATTTGTAGGCTGTTCCTATATTTTTATCTTTTCAATATCATTCTCTTAATGAAACTTTGAGAGAACTGAATTTTCCAGAGATTTTTGTAACTTTTTTGTTGTTGTTTTCAGACTAAATTGAATGTGCCAGAATATAACAAGGGCCAGACAAGAGATTCTGAGTCCTGTCATACTTGGCCAAGTTAATTAGATAAACTGACACACAGGGAGTTAATTGTGTCATGTCAAATTCACACTGTAATTATGTGTGTAAGAGAACTGAGACTAACTTTAATCTAATACATTTATTTTTATAAAAGTTTTAGTATCTCTATACATAAAATCTGTTTATTCTTTTGATGTTTTAGAAACACTGTAAATTCAGAAATCATATTTTGCTAAACAGATAACAGCTTTCCCCTCATGTTCCTAAAGTAAACAGAGAAACTGAAAAGGGAAGCTGTTAGCCCTGAAATAAACATTTACCTCAAAATTCGCTTGCCAGAGGAGACAAATAAAACACTACCAATAATTTAAAAGATGAAGTAGATGAAATTGATATCTTAGTTTTGTCTTCAGTAGATATTTGATACAATTTTGTTGAATAATCTTTGTATTATTTCCTCATTAATTCTGAATTGGAATGTGCAGTTACACATTGGGTTCTATAGAAGTAAGATTAGATTCAAGGTTTCCTATAATGCAGGTATCCACAAGAGACCTTCATCTTAAAATTAACTACCAGGAAAACATTCCCACAGGGAAAAAATTCTCAGTAATCAACACTACTGGGACTAGTTTGGTTTATGTTTTGCTGATATGGCTAATAAAATATGTGGAAACACAATGATCAGAAAAAAGAACTTGATATGGAAATTAATAATTTTAGCTGCTTTATCTTGTAGTTTACAGAATTTGTACCTAGAGATGTCTGATTAGTGACTTTCAGGTGTATATTCATTATATATTGTAAAACAGGTATGTAATATAAATCTAGACCTGAGCTGAAACCTTCTTTGCCATCTATGAACTGTATGATTGGAGAAGCTCCTTGAAACTTGATTTTATCCTGTGAAGAATAGTCATCTTGTATATAAAGCCAGATATGCTAAGGACATCAGGGCGAATGGCAGAAGCCAGGTCTCCCTCCACCAGACTGGGAAGATGTGGTCATTCCACATACAACACTTCAGTTTTACTTTGTTCACTGTATATAACAAATCAACAGTTCAAAACACAATTAGAAATAATAAAGCTATTCCTAGAGTTTAAAACTACTTTTGAATCTGTCCTTTGCACAAGGGATATTATAGGTTGAACACATATGAGGATATTATGAGGTTGAACACATAAGACCACCAAGGAGAGAAAAAATAAACTTTGTTATGAGCTGGATAGTTTGAAAGCTGCAAGTGGCTTTGGCTCAGGCTCAGAGCTCAGTGCTTTTCTTGGCAGTTGACCATGTACGATGGCAAACCTGACACTCATGGTTGTGATGCACTGTAGACTGAGCTCAACAGGGACAGGCGAGAAGAGCTAGAGTAATGAAGAGAGGCCTATGCTATTTATTACTAATACAAAGCACCTGCTAAAATGTGTCTTAATAGAATTGTTTAAAGGGAAGGGTTGTTATCTCAGAGGAAGGCATTTGTACAAGGAAAATATTCATTGTTTGTGTTTTCTTTCTTTTTTCTTGTAAATATATATCTAAATAGATGCTTACAATTTCTAAGGTTGGCTGACTTGGCTATGTGAGAACTCTTAGGTAGATGAGTAAACACTAAAGAAAGGATACTGAATAGTTGAAATGTTGGATGGAATAAAAAGTTTCAAGTTACTCAGTATCAGCAATCAGCTTATAAAATAATATATGAAGACAAAAATCTTTTGATCTCTATGAAACAGTCCTTCACATAACTGACTAGGAACTTACAGATTTTGTTTTACAATGAATATACATCCCTGGAAGAACAATGCAGCTAGCAGGTGACTTGTTGAAACAGCTTTTCAATTTGAAAATAGGCACAACTACCAGACAAGAGGTTATCTCCAAGCGCCAGGTATCCTATCTATCATTAACAATTAACGCACTGAGAATTTAGCTCAGTGTTATCATGTCTTCCAAGAAGCATAAGGGCCTGAGTTTGATCCGTAGTACTATGCATACATGTGGGAATGCGCACGCGCGCGCGCGCGCACACACACACACACACACACACACACACACACACACACTTAACCATGGATAGTAGAAAGTCTGAACTCACAGTCTATATTTTCTACTTAAAGACTTGTCCCTTCTCCTCCTAAGACATGGCATTTTCTTAATTCTAGTTTTCTTTGTAGTCTCTGTTGCATTCCTCCATGCCATTTTCCTGAAGGCCTATCTGGAGAAGTCTTTTTAATCTCTTCACTTGAATTCAGTCTTCAGTATCCCCAAATGTTTATCATCAATATACCAACAACATTTCCCTTGTATTTTCTTTGTGTCCAAACTTTCTTTTCCAGTAACAAAAACATTACTAAAAAAAAATTAATGACAGAATTAGTTCCCTGCAACTGTTCTACACAAATGTAGAATACAAGATATACAGTGATTGGAACCTACATGCAAATAAGTGTTCATATATATATATATGTATATGTATATATATGTACATGTATATACATGTGCCTAATATTTTCTCATTTAAGAATATTGTGATAGTTATTCCTTCTACTTAAGACTTCCACAAACCTTAATGCCATGTTCTTTAAACAATCCAGTCTTAAAAAAATCTCCTCTCAAGAACTTTCCTCAGTACTCAAGAGAACTAAACACCGACCATGTTTTGTCTATCATTTTTACCTGTTTATTTTATTTCATTCATTCCTACTATTTAGAATTGTCACGTTTATCTTTCCATTTTGTAGTTCTCTTTTTTATTAATGAGCCCTACAAGAATAAAGGAAGTTATTGGTGTTTAAAACACAGCCTGATATTTCAAAGAAGCCATTCAACATTTCTGAGAAAAGAAAGCCATTAGAATGTGTAAATGTCAGGGTAAATGCTACACAATTATTAAGGTCATACCTGAAGACATGAGGCTAAGTTAATATCCTAGGGTTTCTGTGACCAAAATAAAATATTGAAATAGAAATATTATCGAATAAAATTTTAAAGGCTGTTGGTTGATAAAGAGATTTATTACTACAGCTAGAGCACATTTTTTGCATACTTGTTGACATAAACATTGCCCAGGAAACTAAAGCCAAATAAATAGAAACAAAACAACAGTACTTTGTAGAATTTTCCTGCACTTTGACATTACGTAAAAGTGTCACACAGAGACTGTCCTTGTGTGTGTGTGTGTGTGTGTGTGTGTGTATGGTACAGGGACTGAGGTCAGGATCTTGTGCTTGTGAGGCAGGTGTGGAAACACTGAGCTGCCTCCCACTCATACACTGCCAATTCTGTTGCTTATTCTCAAATAAATCCTTACACATTGTAAGCTTAAACACAGTTCTAGGAAAGACAAGAGTTGCCCCAGGAAGAGGAGGAGATTCAATTACTTGGCTGAAGAACTTCACTGTAGATTAATTTTTTAGTGAATTTTCAAAAGTCATGGAATAAAATGATAAATTAAAGATCATTAAACCTTACAGAATGAGTATGAATCTTTGAAGATTCACTAAGTGCCTCACTTGGGGCATCTCATGTATCCACAAATGTCTCTTTGATAAAAAGAAGAAGAAACGTTTAAGTCTCGAGTTCAAATGTGAACCGATATCTGCTCTGGCATTTGGGGGGAATTTAATTGAGACTGAATAACTGAGAAGGCTGAGTGGAGTGAAGAAGTTACAATGCCTGAAGTTAGCCATTTGGAATTAAACTGAAAACAAACAAAAACAAACCTAATGGCTCTTAAATAGCTAGTTTCACAGGGAGATGGAAATATGTCATCAAACAAAAATAACTCATAGCAGACAATGATTTATCACAAAAATACATTAACCTCTTACAGGGTGGGTAGGGCTATGGGAAAAAATGAAAATTTAAGTTGTGTCTTATACTGGTACAAATCCCCATTGTGGAGTGCAATCATGATGTGTATATGCAATGTACCAATAAAGATTTCAATTAAAAAATAAGAACTGACATGTACAAACTACTTGTTACTAAGCATATTTCCTTTCTTAAACACCTAAAAGTAATAATCTGAACCTTTTTTAAAATCTTTATTGGTACATTAAATATACATATCATGATTGCACTCCATGATGGGGCTTTGTACCAGTATAAGACACAACTTAATTCTCCTTTTTTCCCATAGCCCTACCCACCCTACCACCCACCCATATACATAAAATTTGTTTCCTTACTTTTTTTTTACAATCTCAACATTTCCCCATTCACCCTATTTTCCACTGAGCATTTTCTATTTCACAACATATAAGGACGTTTCAAAACTGCAAAAAAAAAAAGGAAATGATATACCACTCAGCTTCTTTCTACTATGATAATTTCATGACATGAATTTAGCAAAAATATAAATGGTTAATTTAATATTTAGCTATCCATCATGTCACAACAAGAATATTATCTCTTTGGTCTTTGTTTTCCTGAATTAATTGTACTTAATAGCCCTCGAGTCTGAATTTTCTGGCAAGAACTAACATGCATGTTTGTTCACCTTATGAAGCGTTCTGCTAATCTGTCCACATGCAAAGGGAGAAAGGCACATGTCCTGGAATACGGATATGAGTATCAGCAAGCTGAGGTGTTCAGGGCTTCAAAACAGACAAGCAAAGTTTTGTGCATAAGTGTTTACCAAAAGATAATTGTATTAAGAAAATAAAATATGAAATAGTGTAGTAGCTCTCTTACAGAAGAGGAAGAGAATTTTCTTCACATACATTTGTATTACAATTTATACAATTCTACAGTTGATATAGAGCTTAAAATCTGCTTTGTTATTCAGCTCATTACTAATCCTGATATTTCAACCCCACAACCTTTTTCTTTTACTCAAATCATCAGGACCATGTACTCCATTACATAGTCCTTTGATTAATGAATTGAATAATGAAAACTACATTTTCAATCACACATATGTGTATTTTTCCATACACCCAATGTGAGATAAATGCATTATATCCTGGGAAAGATAATTGTTTACATCTTTCTAAAAAGAATAATTTCTTCTAAAATGTTCACAGATATGGCACATAGTGACTTCATCAGACACTTTTTTTCTCATCCTAACAAAGACAATACTATTGTCAAAGTGTATTTGAAGGGTGAAGATCTGAAATTGTACATTGTACTAGGATGTAGGATTTTTATAACTACTGCTCTGTCTTTTGTATTTTATCTAATTAAAGCTGTATCATCAAATACAGAGTTACTGTTCTTTCAACAGCCTGCAAATATTTTTGATACCACAGGTAGATTCGATGTGGAAGTCCTAAGAGGACTGTGTGGACTAGATGAAAGAGAACCGATTTTTATTTTCTCCTACACACACACAACACACACACACACACACACACACACACACACACACACACACACACACATTTTCATTTTTTTAACCAAATGATGAATTAACATCAGAATCCATACAGTAAACTAGATAGCACAAGGACAAATAAATCACAGGAAGGTTATTGAAAGCTTTCAAATGCAAAACATTTATACATTTAACTAGCAAAACATGACAAAAGCAGCTTATATAGAAAGAAAAGAAACTGCATCTATTAGTTTGACAGTGTATTGATTTTTGCTGTTACGCATATGAGTACTTGCTCCATGAGTAATTTGCTCCATGATATCAAACATGTTTATTTGAGCACCACTGTTATGCAAATCATTCGATAAAACAAGGAAGAAAGTGCTCTGCCATCCTTCTGTTTCTCTCCTGAAGATTCTCTAGTTGCAGTGAGTATGATACTTGAACATTCTTTTAAAGAGATGGATACTGACTAGGGAACTATTAATAAGTTGGTTACATCGGAGCCAAAATAAGAAAAAGCTATTTCTGCCTAAGGCTGTAATTAAAGTACAACTTCTGAACCTATTGTTTGGGGATGTGGCTGATTTTATATGCTAATATGCTGCGATGTGGAAGGAAAGTTATGAATCTCAAATGTGAAGTCTCTGGCAGATAATTTCAATTGCTCAATTATTTTCAACACCCAAATATTAAAGGTATTATCATTCTATGTTTGTAAAAGTAAGATATAAGAAACTTTTCTGATGATATGAATTTCAAGTTTTGGGTGTTCATCACGTGTATATAGGCACAAAGTTTGCTTTATGATCTTCACTAGCATTGTGGATTCTAATTCCATCTTTCTTCTACACGAATATCTACCAATCTGACACTTATTAAAGCCCTACTCCCACTCTTCTTTAGTACATTCCATTGTCCTGATGTCCTTCTGCTTCTCCAGTTTCCTCTTAGCTATTTGCACATTAATTGCACTATCAATCATTTATTTTCTTCAAGTTAGTTTTGCATTTTGTGGCTTTACTTGTTTATTACACTTGCAATGTGACCTCTTCTATATGCCACATCCATCTTTCAGCATTTAAAAGCATGGTAGCATAAAACATACCTGTACAGGTACACAATTGATATGGCTGCAATCTCACAATCTTCTTAAAAATGGCAATTAAAATATTTTTAATAATTTTAGGACCTGCCATTAAAATAAAAAAAAAATCTCAATAGCATCTAAAGACATTGAAATTCTGTATTATATGTATTATACTATATAACATACATATGTCATAATATGTTTATTCAAATCTATAAAATGCACAACACCAACACTGAGCTCTAATGTAAACTGCAGAAGAGCCAGGTGATCTGTATTCATCAGTTAAAGTGAACTTGTTATTTTTTTGAGGCCCCCTTCCCATGCACACTTTGCCCAATATGAGAACCATTAGGTAGGGAGTATGTACTTAGAATACTAAAATTTGTTTTAGAAATTTATATATTGTCATATATATTTGTGTATATATATATATATATTGTCATATATATGTGTGTATATATGTGTGTGTGTATATATATATTGTCATATATATGTGTGTACATATATGTGTGTATATATATATAGTCATATATATGTGTGTATATATATATGTGTGTGTATATATACATATATTGTCATATATATGTGTGTGTATATATGTGTATATATAGTCATATATGTATGTATATATATATGTGTGTGTATATATATGTATATATACATATACATATATATACACACACACACATATGACAAAAATACACTAAAGACTTGTTTCTTAACAATTAAGACAGGAAAACATCAGGCACACTAGAACAAAGGTTATCTAGATGTAAACCAATTTCCTTACCAACTACTTATGTAAAATCACAGTAGAATGAAACAGTATTCTCATAGTGTGCTGTCTTAATTGCAGTCTGTTCACAAGGAAATCAATTAACTTGAACACTCAGATAAATCAAAGTGGACTAGTAGGTTAACCAGTTTTGTCAATAAAGAACTGGGTTTGAAACTAAGAGGGGCGGGAAAAGGAAGTGGGTGCAAAGTTTTGTTTTGGCTACTGGACTTACTTAATTGAGGAAAAACCCAACTCAAGCCTTTGATCATTTATTCCAGGTGCTTCGTCTTTTATTGTCAGGTGAACAGGAGGTTCTCAAACCCTGCGTGCTTATTGATTTTATTTCTTCACCTGAAGGCTTCCACCTGGTGTTGGGAAATAGCAACCCAGCTTTGCAGCTTTCACCAATGCAAAGGAATCATTTTAAAAATGGAGGGTTGCTTTTCTTCTTTTCTACCCTCTGATGGTGTTTGTTGTTATTAGAAACTTGTGAGGTATTCATTTATTTGGTAATTAAGCAGCTGCGTGGACTTAAGCAAAAAGAAAAATCTACTTAACGAATGTTAATTAAACTGTGAAAATGGTAATGACATTGTTTATTTAAAGAAATGCTTTTCAAATACATGATGGTAAAAGTTTCTCAGTATGGTTTAAATCAGTAGTATCATGTTACTCCAGAAGCATAACATGCATCATATGAATAGAACATGATTTAATCACAATGCTATTAGTTTTCAATGTTATATAACATAATTTACGTGTCATAAAGTAAACCCATTCATAAAGTGCAAGTATCTTTCCATAAAACATGTACTACATACACTTTACAAAGAAGATGCAAAATAGCTTTGCAAAAGAATATTCTTACTTCTAGCTACTCTTTGTCATCTGTTTCCTCAGTACCATCATTTGAGGTGATGTCAGGTTTGATTCTGACAGGTTTTTTGCCAAATGATTTCATATTATTTAAATGAAGTTATTCTGTTAATGTTATTTTCTCTCAGACTTTTTTCTCCAATGTGATATGTTCGTACTGTTGCAGCAACATTAATTTGTTGGTGAGTAATATACCATGTGTCTATTTTTCACAGCTTTATTAACTCCTCACATTGATAGGCATTGAATTATTTTTAATTCAAGACTAGCATGAGAAAGAAGCTCTTAGGATCATTTCGGATGCATATTTTCATTTCCTTTATATAAAGAGAACATGGTTGTGTCATGTAATTATACACCAAACTTTAAACAGAAACACTTAGCTACTTTGTGAAGTGGGTCAGACAAATCGCCACTGCCACAAGCAATGAGTTACGTATTCTTCCACACCATGCTGGTTTTACAGGTGACGTTATTCTACCTACAACAGTAAATTGTTAGTGGCATCTCATTGTTTTTAAAATTTCACCAGTAATTAATAAGATTGGCAGTGTTTTCTGTGCTAATTAACCATTTGCCTAACATTTAAGAGTGGATAAAGGATATTTCTCGTAGTCTTTGAATTTACTTTCCACTTTTTTCAAATTTTATATACTTTTTAAATTTCCTTTATTGCACTTTGTATTTCTTGGCTATATGTAGGAAGAACCAGCTTCTACTTATGATCCTAACCAATAGCGCTACCAATTCTGAAGTCACATTTTTTTTTTAAATTTTGTGCTTTCTGGAAATTTTAAATATTTAGATTTTAAGTTCAAATTTATGGTGCATTCTAAATTTAATTTTTATGTACTGAGAGATAAATACCGATATTTTTTCATAATTATATCAAATTATCCAGAGCCATCTACTTAAAAACTAAAAGAACATTCATTTCTCCCACATCATTACCTTCTCTGAAAATAGGCATTACACACATTATATAAGATGGATACATTTACAGACTTGGTATTTTGTTCCATGATTCAGATCCCTTGACAGAGGTCAATATCATGGTTTATAGCACTTTCATGAAATAAGTTGATGTTAGTCTTTGTTCATGTTTTCAAAATTGTTTTTGCTGTTTCACGTCTTTCTCTCTGAGCTTAATAAACAGCTTGCAATCATTCAACATGTCCTGCTAGGATTGTAATTGAAATTACATCAAATTTATGAAGCATTTTGAGATAATTAATACTATATCAATGTCAAGTCTTCCAAAATACATAAATCTTACAACTAATATTTATAATCAGTACTTTATAGTTTTACAGTATCAGCATTACTAATTTTATTAAACTAATTATTAAATTTTATTTTTATTGATTTTGAAAATGGCATTATATTTTTATTTCTACTTATTCACTAGAAATATATAAATAAAAATTAGTTTGAACATTTATCTTACTAAACTAATTAGTTTTCAGGCTTTTATAAATACTTCTTCAGCTATTTTATGAATATACTTTTGCCATCTATATAATTTTTTTCATTTTCTTTCTCTACTTGTATGGATGCTTTGTCCTTCATTTTAATTGTTTTCTGACAGTTTGAACTGGCTAAGAACTGTGGTTTAATATTAGATAATCTATTGTTAATATAGAAAAATTAACAAAAACATTGTCTTGCTTTTTACTTGATCTTAGAAATAACTCAATTATCTGTACTGGATTAATGTTACGTACATGTTTTTGTTAAATAGTCCTTCACATCTTGAGAAAACCCTGTTCTATTATTAATTTTTTCAGAAATTCTATTATTAACTTTTCTGCACTTTTTAGTCAAATTTGTAGACCTAACATATGGACTTTTTATATACCTTTGTTCTCTGTACATGGTGAATTCTATAAATGGATTGTTTACTAATCTATCTTCTATGAATGAGGACATGTAAAATTGTCATGATATTCTCTCATTCTTATGTTTTACTGCATTCAACTTAATAATATTTTGTTCAAGAATCATATGTCTGTGGTTGGAAGTCTTTCAGTTCATATTTTTTATTATTACAATGAAGTTAAGCAGTTTTTCTCTCAGGGCAATATTAATCTTGTAACTAGGCCTATAAAATATACACTTATTATATAGGAGTGGAAAGGATTTATGTATTATTGCCATTGATTCCTTCTTCAGAATTTCATAGAGCCTACATGTATAGATTTTTTAAATATTAAATTTCCCCTCATTTTAATGGCAGAGTAATACTCCACTCTATAAAAGAACCACATCGTCTTTATCCAGTCTTCGGTTGATGGACATTTTGGTTGTTTCCAAGACAGAGCAATCACAAACTGAGCTGCTGTAAACATGGGTTCACATATTTCACTGTGATATGACTCTTTTAATACTTTTGTGTATATATGTAGTAGAGTGATGGCAGTATTAAATGGGACCATTCATCCTCAATTGATGTACTTTGAGGACATCCTTATAAGTAAAATAAATAGGTCACAGACGTGTAAATATTGTATCTTTTCTCTGATATGAGAAAATAAAGTTGTAAATGAGTTGTAGCATGTATAATTGATATTATGAAATAAAAAATATTTAAAAGGAAAGAAGGTATAGGAGTAAATAACGAGGGGAAAAGCAATGTGACAGTAATGAAGGAAAAAAAGGAAACAAAGTTTATGTCTATAGGGGGTGGGGAACTGCAGGGCAGGCGGAAAGGGAAAAAATGAGAATCAAGTCATGTCGTATTCTGGTACAAACTCTCACTGTTGAATGCGATGATGATCTGCATTCATAACGTACCAATAAAGATTTGAATTTTAAAAAAAAATAAATTTCCTCAATGTCAAGGGAACCAATGTAAATTTTTGGTCCTAATTAGTCAACTTTGGTAATTTCTCTTTGAATTAATTTCGTCATTTTATCAAATAGTCAAGTTCTTTAACCTGATTTTATTCATGAATGCATAATTTAAACTGCTGTTTAAATTAAAAAGAATATTGTGAGAGGATACACAATCATTAATCCCCCCTGAAACTACCTGCTGCTGGCTACAGTACATTCATCCCCTGTCCACTTTCTGACAGTCTCAGATGTCCTCTTCTACATAGCAAGGCTCTGTCTAAAAGTAAAGGAGTATTTTTAGCTTAGTTTATCAAACTAGATTAAAATTTGAAAAATTTAATAATTATGAAGTAACCAAGAGAGATTGCCATATTTATTTGTCAATTTAATTCTTTTCACTTTACTATGTATTTTTATCTTCTAAGAACTACATAATCTAATGGAAATGTAAATAAACTATGATAATCTTATGAAAAATGACAGAAATGTTAATAAATTTATAAGTGCAACATTATTATAATCTAAAAAAATCTGAAGAACTTCTTTGTGAGAGTTATAGGTTCATTGGAATTTTGAAGGATGACTACCAACCCAGAGATTTCCTATGTGTTATTAAATAGATTCAGAAAAAACAGAGTGAAATCTAATCTGGATGAGACCATTAGACACTTTTATAAACTGCTAATTTCATATCGTAGGAAAAAATTACACTGTTTAAATATTTTATTCAATTTATGATTATAACTGCTACACTAAATTTCACTCTGCAAGAAATCCTGAATGTGATTTTTAATGAAAATTTATTATGGTACTTATATCCATCATCACATTTTTTTCATGTGATACAACTATTTAAGACATTACATGTAAAGAAAAAAATTACCTCCACGATAATATATTCAAAATTGTGTGAATGGCTAGTAGGAGATATCTACTGTGAATCTGGTTAAAAATCTTGAGACCCATAATCTTCCCACCATACTTTGAATTATACTGCTCTTTAGGTCTCTGTGAGTCCATAAATAGATGGCTGCTTCTATTCCACAGCTGATAGCAAGATGGTGGCGTTTATTTCAATGTGCCACAACATGAAAGTGCGAGGGCATTTGAAATTCAAAGTGAAATTGTTTGCCTGCTACCTATTTCTTCAAATCTCAAATTCTGTTCCTCTTAGAATGTTTTGTCTATTATCTCCAGAGCCCAAAGGACAATATCACTGGCAGTTAGAACAAATGACACCCTTGACATCCAATGTTGTTAATGCTAGGTCAGTCTGAAAGATATAGAAGAACCATTATGTATGCAGCAGAAAGATATTATGACTACAGAAGGACACTGTCTAATTCCCAAGACACATGTTAGACAATTCTAATGTCACAATACAAGTCAGAGCACTCCTAACAGTCAGTGTCACAATGAAATACACAGGTAGCATATTACCAGTCAATGTCATAGGAAAATGCATAGGTAGCCAAAGTATTTTCAAGTTTAATGTGAAAAAAAGTACTGTCTTATAAGAAGCTATAAAACATATTCTTTCCATACCTCTTATTCTGAGTTGAAAGTTTAGAGACAAGAAAACTGATTTTGCATAGTATCATTGCAATAATCATTATTTACCTTATTTTTAACACAGTGAAGTATCATTTTAATATTTGCAGTACAATTTGATTTACCTGATGCCTGCCCTTTCAGAAAGACTAACTTTCAAAATGCAGTTGGATGTTATATTAACAAACCTACAACTATATGGTGATACATGTCACTAGTGCAGATTAGCATGTAGAGAAGTATGCAAGGTGAGCCAAATACGAAATTTACATGCACAAATAGAAACTGGTTTCTCTGCTTGTCATTTCCTAAAACACAATATTTAATAAATGTATGTATACATGTATAATCATGCTAGTAGACCTATTTTTTTCTGAGATACCTTTGAACAAAGACAAATTATTTTATTTGATGAGCATCTTCCTATAGTTTGGACATTGAGTATTCATATGTGGAAATCATGGTTCACAAACTGGGGTACTATTTGGAATTGATGAAACCTTTATTAGATGGACTAGTGAAAAGAAATTAAATCACAAGGAACTTGCCTTTGAAGAGTCTACGAGGACTCTAGTGCATCACTTTCTCCTTGCTTTCTCACCGCCATCAAGGGAACAAGCCAAAGCAATGGGGCCAGTTTATTATGGGATAAAAGCTCTCAAGCACAAGATAAAGTGAAGCTCTTCTTTCGGTCTTATGTATTTTTCACAGCTCCTGAAAGATAATTCAGTCTTCATTTCAAATATCAAAAATGATAGACAGATACGTAGATAGGTAGAGATAGATAGATAGATGATAGATAGATAGATAGATAGATAGATAGATAGATAGATAGACAGACACATACATACATACATACATACATACATACATACACAGACTCATAGACAAAATAATGTTTCAAGGTGTGGATTTAATATATAAACTAGAGAGGTAAGAATATCCCCTTAAAGCAGATTGATAATGTCATTAAAAACACAAAAGCAAGGCCAGGGATTTAGCTCAGTGGTTCCGGCACCTATCTTGCAAGCACAAAGACCTGGGTTCGATCCCCAGTAACCACATACAATACTGGGCACCAGTATCACATAACACATACCACAGTGCCGGGCATGGTGGCTCAGGCCTGTAATCCCAGCACTCGGGAGGCAGAGGCAGGCGGATTGCTGTGATGTGAGTTCGAGGCTGAGCTCAGGGCCAGCCTGAACTACTACAAAGTGAAACCCTGTCAAGACAACAACAACAACAACAACAACAACAAAAAAAAAACCTCAAAAGCAAAATTTTTATATTTATTTTAAAATAATATTAGAAAATAGTAGACAAAAGAAAGTCCCCATAAGACCAATTATAGCTTCTATATTCTTATTGTCTTTCATTGGTCTTTTTAAAATTGTACATTTTTAATTAATAAATTCATGGTGATGCATTTTTATTGACTAGTTTATACTTTATGCATATTTCTTCAGTTATTTCTTTTTTTCTAAAACCTCATTGACAATAGACATGACATTTAGTCATCAAGTCTCCTTGGCTGTGATAGTTTCTGAGGCCTTATTTTTGGTGAGCTAGCAATTTTGAGTAGTAGTCATATTTTGAAGATGTCCTGTGTTGGAATTTCCTCGGATTTTCTCACATGGTTAGACTGAATATTTTTCCTTCTAGTTTACAATAGGTCTGGGTCAAAAGAAAACCTCTGGAGGAAATCAGATGGGAATGAAATTACATTTTATATTTTTTTGTGGTTCTTATTCCGTGCAAGAAATTCAGCTGGCTGTGTCCCTTGACTCCAAGACAGTATTCTATTGAGGATGTCTCTTTCAATAATTCTCACACTCTTACACTCACTCCAATTCTTTATTACTTTGCCAATAAAAATTGTTTTAGCTTCAGTTTTACTAATCCTGTGTTGTTTCAGTACCCTTCATGAGATACCTTCCCTACTTTGAATTATGCTATGTGAGTGTTCCATTTTTCCCCCACTGGACACCTAAGGAGTATGCCATTGTATCATGTTTAAATTCTCCTAGCACGCAGGTAGGAGAAATTTAAAAATATATAGTTCTTGCAATGAAACTACTGGTTGGTGATTTTTGTTGTTCTTGTATTAACATCCTCAATTCTTTTAAATTGTTCTACCTCTGCTAGTGTAATGGTGATTTACTTAGTTACTTTATCTTTCATTTATAAATTGACTAACATTCCAAATTATTCTATTTTTTGCATTTTTATCCCATGCTTACGGTAGCTAAATATCTACTTAGTCATTAATAATTTACTATGCTATGACTGTAGTCATAAAGAATCACCTCAAGATGTGAATCCATAGCTTTCCTTTGGGCCCTTGAGCTTGGGGGCAATAAATAAAATTAATTAATTAATTAACTAAATCCAACTGCTGGCTGAAAAAGGTGGTACATTCCTATATCTCACCATTTTGGGAGACTTGAGACAGAAATACCAAAGTTTACATGCAACCTAATCAATTTAGGGATTTTATTTCAAATAAAGCAATTAGAAAGGATTGGAGATATAATTCAGTCCAGCATTTGTGAGTTCAATCCTCACAATACCAGCATATATACATATATATACACATATATACATATATATACACATATATATACATATATACATATATATATATAAAATTAAAAATAAAATAAAATTCAACCTCCATCATGCTATTGCAGATATCAATATCTGTTCCTAATGGCAACAATGTCCCACCCATGCTCTCTTAACCATGAGATGCCTGAGTGGAAATATAAGTCCCTTCCACTTGAGCCCATGTCCTGGATGATCACACAGACACCTCGCCTGTGCTGATACATGGTTCTGAAAAATTCACCAGCCAAACTCTACTCCAATGCATCATCTATAATGGAATGAAATATTTTCTAAAGCTGCTACTTAAAGCCATCACATTCATCTAGTTAGCACACAAAACTAGAAAAGCAGAGTACCGTGCAGTATATAAAAATGAGATATTTCACTAACATTGTAAGTCTATGCAATTGTCTACAGCATGAAGCAGAGTAGACCCATGAAAGGTTTCATGGAGACTGACTGGTAAAGAGAGTAGAGAAGCCTGTGGAAAGAAGACTTGGCAAAGCTTCAGGACACAGAACTGAGCTTTTAGGAGCTTAGAGAAAAGAGCAACTTTGTGAAATGGTCAAATTTTGGCAGTATTGTCACTTCCAAATGAATTCTGGGGGTGACAGCTCACGCCCAAAATCCTAGCACTCTAGAGGACCAGGTACTTTGGTTAGATGGGTTGGATCAGTGTAGATTTTGGCACAACAAGAGATACTTGGAGAATTAACACTGTTCCTTGGATTTTATTATAATAAATATTTGATAATATAATCAGATGGGTGATCAGGGCAAGTGTTTCCAGGTTATTGATGCCTCTGGATGAAGAGGACATTCAAAAGAAGCAACAAGAGTAAGATGCATTAAAAGTTAAAGAAGTTAGCTTTCAGGCTTGTGAGCAGGCCAGTGAGTAAATATCACAGCCTGATAAGGACAGGTCTTGTATCTTCTAAGGTCCTGGGACTGTGACAATAACTGGATTTGATGGGAGCTGTAGCTCACTCAGTGAGGTACCTGACTCTGCCCACCATCTGATGGGTGGATTCTGACAATCCACAGTTCTTCAGGGGGAGGTGTCATGGTATCTGGAGCCCTCCATGGATTGTAGCTTCAAATCCACAGTGCAGGTGAGGGTGGACACACACCAGTGTGTGGCAGTATTTGTTTTCTGCATGCTTTGGGGTCTTGGGAAGCCATGAAAACTTCTTTGTTGTTTTTCTCATATGGTAAAACAGCTGTCCTTCTTTGTGCAGACAAAACCTCACAGCTTATTGTGGTTAAGTTGAGCTTAGTCTTACTTCTTCTGAAAAAAAAATATATGTATATATATATATATATATTCTGGCAATGTTTAACATTATGATATTTTGTTAGTTAAATAAGAACATTTCTATTTGATTCGGTTAATGCTAATTTGTATTTATATTTTTGCTCATATTAAAATTTTATTACTTTCATTAGCAATAGGTTACTAGAGATAGAATAATGAAAGTTCAGGATAAACAACTTCTTCCTTATGAGTTAAAACATGTGAGTTACACACACACACACACACACACACACACACACACACATGCACACACACACATACACACACTCCTGTCTACTTCATCCCTATGTTCTTTCCTACTATAATTTCTAAAGCTATACAAAATAGTCTACAGGAAATTATGAACAGTTGGTATCACAACATAGGCAAGGAGCTCAGTCATGTAAAGTCTCAGCGAGATTATTATTTAAATCACCAGCTTCTCCATATTATGAGTAATTATGGTTTCATCTTCTTCATTTGACCCAAAATATCCTGGAATGCCCAGCATCCTTTCCTCAACTTCAGGGAGGGTAAATGGCATGTAGTCAGAGAAGGCAAACTCAGTGTAGGGCAGAAAGCTCTGATGTTTGTCTTTGCTGCACTGAGAAGGGCTCAGTGGACTGACTCTGGTAGCTGACTTTGGAACAGGTATGAGAACACCGCCACTACCCCTGCCTGATGATCTCCTAAGTCTCTTTTCCTGATGGACTGCCCCATGTGTGGATTTAGGGATACGACTCAATGGATCACTGTTTTCAACTCCTGCTTGGTAATGGGTAATGCTCCAGCTTTTTAGGAGGCAAAGAGACACTGGAAGTTGGAGGCCCTAAGTTGTCCTCTGCCAGTTTGTAGGTGATATCTGATCTGTAGGTGAGGAACTGCCATGGAGGCAAGGTACACCTCTTCTGGAATGGTTGGGCATGTTTAGTTTCATAAAAATCAACCATCATCCTGGTGTGGGATTTCTTAGATTGGCTCTCCTTGGAAGAGCCCACTTTGCCTGCTGTGTGCCTTGTCTATGACTTGTAGATCAGGGTCAGTCAGGGTCTGTCTGGGGCTGATGGCATGGCTGACTGGGGACATCCTGAAATCTGTCCTGCAGGGAAGCCCAGTCCTAGTCCTAATGTTCACCACAAATATGTACAATTACGGAGATTTGATGCAGAACTTGTTTGCTGCTACCTCTACTTCTGGAGTTACCAGGCCTAAGGGCAATCTGCAAGTACAGTCTAGTCAGCCAGGTCTTCAAAGGAAGGAAGGGAGGCATGCTTGGTGACACTTCTGACACAATCTTCACATCTGTACTGGTTCCAAGGCCACTGCAGTCTCCAAATTCCTGTACTTCTCTCAAACACCTGTACTCCTCCTCATTTGCAGAATAATGTCTTTTTGTTGAAATGCCAAAATTAAAGCAATGTGCATTCCTCCTTATTATAACTATTCCCCCTTATTATACTATTCTTCTTTGTCCAAAAAAACAGGCTGTTTTCAGATAGTTTAAATTTTTTCTTCCCTGTGTGACTAGAGGCCTCCTTGAAGACAGTAACAACTCCATGCACAAAGACACATAATGGAGGCAGCACCACCATCTCCAACCTGAACCCATGTGTGGGTTCCAGAATCATTTCTCATTTTTATCCACATTTTTAGATCAAGTCCATTGGTTTTTAGAAATAGTAACGGAATCTTGGCTAATCAGCTTTAATACCATTTTGACAAAGGCTTCTGGAAACAATGGAACACTGACAATCAACACACTGACCTCAAGTGACCTCTGTCCTTTTGCTGGTTATTATCTTCTGCCCTAGATTTGTCCTGGATTTTTTTTCTGCTTACAAAAACTGTTGGTAAAATTGCCATCCACAGACATGTCAGGGTTATACATGGGGAAAGGACATAGTGCTTGATTGGACATAGTGCTTGCTTGGGAAAGGCTTACCTGGAAGTACTGTTTGCTGAATTCAAAATGAAAGACAGATCATTCCACTTTGAGAAGCCACTCTTGTCTAAGCAGTACTCTTGAGTACTGTGGTTTGATACTTTTGATGTTTGTGTAGTCATGATGAACCAATAGGCACCAACTTCCTTGAAGTAGGAACATTAAAACTTTAATATAATGGTTGGTGAGAAGATAAAGTATTTGGCTTTCTATCAGCTTCAAACAACAAGACAAATACTTTCATCTGTGTCTCTTCATCACCACCAAAATACTAGAAATCCACTGACAATGTGCTGCTGCTTAGTGCTTTGTGGTCAGGGTCTCCCAAAAGAAAATAGTCCTTCTCCAAGGACTGGGATATGGAAATTGCCAACAACACATTTGAAAAAGTCTTTCAACATTGATTCATTCTGGTTAGCAAACCTCCAAACCTTTAGTCTCCTCATTCACATATTTACATCCAAACTGTCATTTTCCCTTTTTATACAATAATCTCTTGGGACTGATAGACAGCCTAACAGTCCACATCCAGTAAGGTGATGAGGTGCAAGGAAGGGCTGGAGGACTCAGGGCCACAGAGGAATAGTCCACTGCTTTCTACAGCTGAACACCAGGTAAGGCTACTCTTGAAGCACTTGATTTATCCTGTTAAATTATTTTCCACCTTAAACTCAATATTATGTCACTTGTGTATACACCAATCACTATGATAGAACATTATAGTTATTCATTACATTCAAATAAGAGATTACTCTACTGTTTGTATACTTGTCTAGGGTTAGCAATCATGGATATTAACTGAAGTACAATTGTGGATACTAGATCATAAAATTCATTAAAGATTTTTATGGTCTTACTTTAAAGTTCATTTTTAGGTCAAGGTCCTGAATGGGAGAGAAGTAAAAGTGCTTAACAATATATTAGATTTTCAAATAGTGAGGCAGTAGCTAAATAGATCTTAAAAACATTCAATTTAGTTGGAATCTTTTTGTCAAGTGATCGATGCATTTACTAAATGATAAAATGTTATCAGGAAACCAGAAAGACTCAGTTATTTGTAAGATGCAATGCAGACTGGGTAAGATTTACCAACTTGAACTTTATCACGATGGGTCAGATCTGATGACATGAACAGTGGAACATTTTTGCATTTTTCAAAAAGACAAGAATGAAGTAAGTGCTTGACTTCAGGAGTAAACACTGAGAAAAGATCCAGTCAAAATAGATCCATATAAACAATGGTACGGTCTTCACCAATGGCTTCAATTCTCCTTTCAGAGTTTGTAAGTAGTTTAGAAGTTGAATTAAAAGGCAGAAATCACCATGAAATAATTGATAGATGATATCTGTGTCAATATAGATTTTCTTTTGGCTTTGGTTCTTTCCTTTCGTCTATAGGCTTTTACACAAAAACAAAGCTATAAGGTATATACTACTATGTCTTACCTATCAATTATTGTGCAGTATAAGTAGATGCCTTATACTTTTCCTTTCATTTATTTAGAGTGATCATATCAATCATTATTTAAATTGTGAAAAATAGACACAAGGTTATGAAAAGAAGAAACCCTTGAAGACATGTCCTTGATGCTGAACAAGGCTTATACAAATGGCATACTTCTGAGCACAGAATAAATGAGGTAATCACCATTCAATTTTTCAGATGGAAAAGATGAGTCACCAGGAGGTTAAGTGACTTGCCCAAGGTCACAGAAGAAGCTATTAGCTTTAGAAGTTTCCTTTATTCTCAAGAAACATTACAAGATAAATATGTTTAATATCTACAGTACAGCATGTGCTTTCTTGTAATGTGGTGTTGATGCAAAAATAATGAGAATAAGTTTTGATTTTCTGTTTTATTTTGCTTTCTTATTCCATGTAAATACAGTTTATCCTTCTCATTTTGTCCTTCACACTGAAGAAAGTAGATTGTTCTCTAATATCACTCAGAACGGAGATCAGTTAACATACAGTAGCATTACTGCATTAGTATATTGAAAGATGCATGTGTGTCAGCAGCAACCCTTCTCAAAAAAATAAATTAATTAAATAAATAAATAAATAAAACCCTCTTTCTCTTCCAGTCACTGATTTGTACAAAAATTGTATTGCATTGTGTGACATACTGAAAAGCCAGTAAAACAAAATAAAATTTTTGATGTTACATAAAGCTACTATAGCACATACTTTTTAAGTGCTTAGTAACCTGAAATTTATGAATCAGATGAAATTTAATTATAATAACATTTGATGTAACATCAAAAATTATATAATAGGAAGATGCCCACGAAATTCACATGAAGTGTGAAACTGCTTGTGCAAGCATATTTTCCATGTTGTTTTTTTAAATTAATAAATCATTTCTGAGCAATTTTGAACTTACAGAAGAAATTTACCCAAATATAAAAATATAATTGTCCATCAGTTTATCACTTGTGTCTTTCCTCATGTCAAATAACTTCTTTCTGTGGCATGCCACTCATCCAAAGGGTCTAGTGATGTATGGCAAAGGCACGCAATGCTTTTCCAATAACAATAAAGGATAAAGTGTAAGCAAATAGTTTATCACCATGTGCAAAAATAAAATCAAAGTGGATTAGGGACCTAAATTTTTTTTCTTTTTTTTTAATCTTTATTGGTACATTAAATGTACACATCATAAACAGACACACTAAACCTGCTACAAAACAGGTTAGGTAACACTCTTGAAGACACTGGTTTAGGGAAAGATTTCATGAACAAATCCTCTATAGCACAAGAACTTGTAGAAGAAATCAAAAAATGGAATCTCCTTCTATTGAGAGGTTTCTATCAAAAGAAAAACCATCAAAAGAACATCAAAAGAAACCACCAGCAGAACAAAAAAGCAATCAACAAATTGGGAAAGAATCTTTACCAGCCATTTCTCAGACAAAGGGCTACTATCTAGAATATATTAAGAGCTTAAAAAATCAGTCCACCCAAATTTAAAGACCCAGTTCATAACTGGGTATCTGAAATGAACAGACACTTTTCAGATGAAGAAATAAAAGCAGCTAGGAAGCATATGAAAAAATGTTGAACAACCCTACTCATTCAAGAGATGCAGATGAAAACAACACTAAGATTTCATCTCACTCAACAAATAACTGCTGTCTCAGAATTAGCCAGCAACAAATGTTGGCAAGGCTGTGGAGAAGAAGAAACCTTTCTCCACTGTTGGTGGGAGTGTAGACTCATACAGTCTCTGTGGAGATCAGTTTGGAGATTCATCAAAAAACTACGATTAGAGGTGCCATTTGATCCTGCTATTCCTCTGCTAGGTATATACACAAAAGAATTAGAAGATTCATATCACAACAATATATGTGCACCCATGATATAGAAGGTCAATTTGTGATAGCTGAATCTTGGAAACAACCAAAATATCCGTCAACTGGAGACTGGATAAAAAAGTTGTGGTTCTTCTACAAAATGGGGTAGTACTCTGCCATAAAAATATAGATTGAATCATTTATACTCAAACGGATGTACCTTCAGGACATCCTAATTAGTGAAATAAATAGGTAACAGATGTGTAAATATCCTGTCTTCCCTCTGGTATGAGAAAAGGAAAATGTAAATGGGCTCTAGAATGTATGTTATATATTGCAAAATAGAAAATACTCAAAGCAAAAGGGGGTGATGGGGTAAATAATGAGGGGAAATAATAAGATTACAACAAAAAAGAAAGGAAACAAAGTTTATGTAAATAGAGGGTGAGGGTGGTAGGATAGGTAGAAGTATGGTAAAAAAATGAGAATTAAGTTGTATCATATACTAGTACAAATTCTCATTGTTGAGTGAAATCATGATGTGTATATGTGATGTACAAATAAAGATTTCAATTAAGAAAAAAAGTTTATAACCAAGGAGAATGTTGTCACTTAACAGCATGACAGGCTTAATAAGAAACTACCATCAATAACCATGACTGTGCAAAGTAAAAGTCATTTTAAGACAATAATTTTTGGCTTTTTACCTATTTAACTTCTCAATATTTGAAGTTTTTCTGCTCATTGATTGAAGCAAATTTTCTTATCACTTGAATTCATGCAGACTACATTCTATCCTGATTTGTTTTCTACTTTTGTGTCTATCAATTCTCAGTTTTTTTCTTTTTTTATGTTTGGTTTCATACCATTTTTGGGCTTGTTCATTTTCCCTATCTGCTTCTCTTTTGATAAAGTATTTTTAAATATAAAGATGCTTGATTATTTCTAGAGCTAAAGTTATAGTAAATGTTGGCTTGTCAGCACAGCTTATGATTTTTGAAACTCAAAATAGCAGTAACTAAATTTTATATCTATCAAAAATATTATGAATTATATGCAATTTATATGAATGGATGAGATGTCTATTGTCACTAAATGATCCTATGTACAAAAGAACCTCAAATGCGTTCATCTGTTTAAAGAACTGGGTTACAAAAAATACGTTTCCATATGTGGTTTAGAAGCCGACATGATAGGGTGGGCTGAAAACAGAATGAGGGAGGAAAGAATTGACTTTCAAGGCCAAACAACTCTTCCATTTTTTTGTGGTACCAGGAATTCAAATTAGGGCCCTTGTGTTTCTATTATTTTAAATAAATCCCCAGCTCAAACAACATTTTGTTGAAAAGTTTCCTCTTCAAGAAAATTCCTTTTTTAAAAAAAATAAGATCTATAACTGTTTTGATGAAGCCTTTTAGTTTCCTCAAGTGTATTCAGCTTTACTGAAAGCCCCCTAATTGGAACATTAATTTCATCAGAAAATGATTTCTCAGACATATTTACCAAAATGTTAGACCAAGTTTCTCAGTACCATATCCAAGTCAATAAGTGGACATCTAAAATTAATCATCATTGCTCTACCAATTGTCTACCTCAAAAATAGATGTATATATATATATACATATGATGTAAATCTAGATCACTCATATGTTTTGAGGTGTGGGTCTAGGAAGGTAAATGGATCATGGTGGTGCTATACTTACCAGTGTACTCACTGATTGATGAGTTTACCCTTGAAAGCCCTCTTAGCAGGTAAAGCCTCATCAGAAGTGCAGATCACTGGAGGCCAGATATAGAAAGATGTGTGTCCCACCTTGTTTCTTCTGTTTTCTCTCTTCTTCTTGACTGTCATGGGATGAAAGGCTTAAACTGGCATGTCCCTTCATCTTGGTATTTATGTCTGGAAACTGAGTGACCTTGAAATGAAACCATAAACAAAGATCAGTCTTGCTTGGGCAGGGGATTTAGCTCAGTGGTTCTGGCTCTTGCCTTACAAGCAAGGGCTGGAGTTGAATCTCTAGTAACCACACACAACAGTGCTCCACATGGAGACTCACGCCCACCAGCAACCAAAACCACATACCACAGTGCCAGGTGTGGCGGCTCACACCTGTAATCCCAGCACTTGGGAGGCAGAGGCAGAATTTCTGCGAGTCCAAGGCTGGACAAAGGACTAGCCTGAACTACAAAAGTGAGACCAAAATAAATCTTACTTTGGTTGTTGTTGTTGTTTTTGGTATTGTGACTCTGAAGGGAAAGCCAAGAAAGTGACCTAGACAGACATTTTTACCAGATAAATGTGGTTATTTTACCTGACTACATGAATCATAAACCATTAAGACTGGCTTGCAGGATGGAATTGGGCGACTCTTGAGAAGCAGGTTAAGGAAGCCTTAGAATGTTATGAGAAAAAGATGTACAGGTCATGGCTCCTAAGACTAGAAGGCTTATAAGAATTGAGACAAAAAAAGGTGGAAAGTTTCTGCTGGATACAAGGCTTATACTGGCAATTGACTGCAGACCACATGTGTTACACACTGGCAGAAAATTTGTCTTCATTTGTTGTCTCCTGAGCTGGAGCTTAAGGATAGTGAACTAAGGAATCTGGCAGAAGAAATTTCAAAGCATCTCAATGTTCAAGCTAGGACATGGGTACTCCTGAATGCTGACTGGTAGATTTACAGTGATAATGAGAAGAAAAAAATCAAAGTTTATGATGTGAGGTTTTGTCAGAAAGGAAGCACCTGAAATTTAGAGCAAAGGATTATATTTTTTGAAGAAATTAGCATTGAAAAGAAATCAACTATTTTCATTTAGATCAAAGGAAAGAGGGATTAAAAATATCTCACCAATCAAACAAACATCATACATCTTAAGATCAAAGGTACAAAAGTGTAAATCTTTCATTTCAAACAGAGCTCTAAAGGTCACTTCTGTTTGAGGGACACACAGGGAGTCTTTACCCAACTAAGCCATCATAGCATGCAGAAGCCACTATAGTCAGGATTCAAGTGAGTCTGGCTACTGCTTGAATTGACAGGAGACTTTGACCTCCTCCATGTCATGCTGGTTTTAGAAGTGAAGCAAATGCAGGAAATATGTCACAGAGGCTTCCAGTGAAATTTCCGAAGAAGGCTTGAGGTGCCAGGAAGCACGCCCCTGAGATAGCAGTGCATGAAGCGATGACAGTAAATGTGAAAGTGCAGTGGAGACCCCAGGAATGTGCAATGTTTGATGAGCAAATCTGCCCACACTGAGTGGAGCCACATCAAGAGAAGAGTCATAAAGGGTATACCTGGTAATAGTGTAGGGGCAGGACTACCAAATTCCTTGGAGTTTTCCCATCATAACTTTCCCCAGCTCTGGACACAGAGCTGCTTGATTTAATGTTTTGTCTGCTAGGTTTAGGTCTTTCTCTGGTCCCAGTCCTCTCTGATCCCATATTTCTCTCTTTAATAATGGGAATGTTGACCTTGAACTATTGTCTTCATTGTACTTTTAAAAAATTTTATAGAAGCTCAAAGTTAAGTGTCTGGTTTGAGCCTCAGGAGAGTTTGTTTTGTTTTGTTTTGTTTCTATTCAAATCTACTTTTTATTTTTTTTCTTTCATTGTTTAGAATCAAACCTAAGGTCTTGCACATTCTGGGTCCTCTATCTGCTGTTTTATGTATATGAGGTTTCCATTGTCAAATCTACATTTAAAAAATAGAAACACTGTTCCCTAAGTTTTACTCATTCACAGGTACACGAACTAATTAGAAAAAATATCTAAAAATATATTTATTTTTTATTCAAATCTTTATTTGGACATTATACACACACATCATAGTCACTTTCAGCATTGAGAACTTGAACTAGTATATTATATGACATGATTTGATTCTCATTTTTTCAGGAGAAGCTTTGAATGTAGAAAGAATTAATTCTGTAAACACTTATCCATAATCTCAAGAATTCAAAGAATGAAAATGTAGACAAAAGGAGGAAGTTAGGAGAGTATTTACTGGAAATAAAAAATAATTTTGGTATGTATGGGAGAGTCTCGAATATAAACCTAAATTGTCTTATTTGTGCCACTCTTGTACCACAAAGTACAGAAAAAAGTGAGTTACTCAGTGCATTTTTAAAAACTGAGTTTAAAGGAAATTTTTAAGCTTCATTAACCTTAAGCCTATAAGCTTTATTTAAGTTAATTCTAGAGGAAGCATGCTATTTAATATACTATAAAGGTAGTAATAATTAACATTAGAATCATGCTGAAATATTTACATATATTTTTTCTTAAGGCAATATTTAGACTCCTCTAATAGGTTTATCAAATATAATGCAATAAAAAGAACTGAAAAACATCTTTAGATATTCTTCAAGTTTAAGAAACAGTTATGGACCACAAATACACTTCTTACCCATTCTACAAATGTATCTTATTTGTACAATAACATAAAGAGAATAGATGTATATTAAGCTTTAAATGGCATGATTAAATTTAAAGAGGTATCAAATATTGATCATTTTTTATGTCTAAGATCTGAAAGTAATAGTATGTGAAAGAGAGCACTGTTAGGAATATTGTATGTATTGTGCCTACACAGTCTAGTCCTTATACTGCCAGCACTTTTTCTTTGTGGATATATATCACCCAGACTTAGAAAGTATGTCATATACTAAGATAATAGTTTTTCATTTAACCATTATTAATTATTAAAAGCATTTTACGAGTCAATGTTTAAATAACCTTTAACACTTAAAATGTAGTTTCTTTTTTTTTAATTTACTTTTATTGGTACATTATGAATACACATCATAATCGCATTCAACATTAAGAGATTATACCAGTATATGACATGACTTGATTCTCATTTTTTCCCTTTTCTCCCCACCCTGCAACCCTCACCCCCTCTACACACAATCTTTGTTTTATTTTTTTCTTTATTATTACCACATTCATTTCCCCCTCATTATTTACCCTTACACTTTCCTTTTAAATATTTTCTACTTCACAATATCACCTATACATACTACAACTAATTTATAAATTAAGTAACCAAAAACTCAAAATGGTTTTCCCAGAGTTTTACAGTGGCATGCTCCAGTAAACATTAAAACTTATCGTGATATATAATCACTTTGGTTGTGATTAAAAAAAAAAAAAAGGTTAAGTTCTATGTCTAAGGCAACAAAGTTATATTAAGGCATTAAACTGTTCTTGGTTAATCTTACAAAATGAGATTTTTTAAAATGTATATATTACTAAGATAATTTCTTGTGATTTCTATTGTTAGGTTTATTATTTTTCTAGATCAAAGAAGAACTTATGACTTATGCTAGGCCTTTTCCATGGTATTAGCACATATTCTATGTGTCAGGAAAACAATGCTTTGTCGTACCACCTATTAGGTATATTGATACACATTTCAGAACTGGCACTGAGCCCACAGGACAGGTTGAAGGACACAGCCTATGCACTGTAGGACTGACCTGGCCTACAATTCACTAGTAGCTTAACCTCCCTAATATCCTACTTTGATGGTGTTTTAGGTCGCCTGAAATCAATATTAGTTCAGATCCAGTAATCAGTAACCCCAGAAAGGTCTGACTAATTTATTCTCCACAATGCATTTTTACTGTGCTAAGACACAGTAGGTCTCATGGGAGAAGAGAGAGGTGAAATTTAAAACATTAATAGTATTCATTGTGGGTAGTGTACAAAGGGTCCTTTCAGAAGGGAATCCAGATGTCTCCTTATTAAAGTTTTTCTGAGTTTCTAAACTGACTCAAATCTGAACTTTTGCTTAGAGTGGTAGCTGTAGTATGATTCAAGTTAGACTGCTGTTCACTTGATCTAGAATCTTTGTTATTTATAGATCAAATAAGAATTTGATACGTTTTTCATTTACTTCTTTTCTAAGTACATCTTGACCCAGTAGATCATGACCTGCAAGTAAGATGGTTCTATTCCTGCTTCGAGTGCGAGGTCGCTTGTTCCACCCACTTGCGTTTTGCCTTTGAAAATCTAGTTTTGTTATGTAATTATACCCACATCATTAGTGTTTCCCAATTCAGTGGCAGAAGTACCTTCCTCTCTCTGGCCTGTAGAAAAGAGCAATCATAAGACTCTACAAAGATATTGGGGATCTCTCCAAAATTCATTTTTCACAGTTCTGGTGACTTGTTCTCTTCATCCATCCTGCATGGATGAATAGATTTTAAATACAAATCTACTCCAGTATTCTGATTTTCTAAATAAACTTCAGAATCCACCCCATAAGTATACTAAGGCAGCTCTACCATTTTCAACTTCATTTACTATAAACCACAGTTTGGATTACATTTCAGCCAATCAACAATCCCAGGTCTATCAGAATATTCCCATATATTTTATTCTACTTTTCCTGATTCCCTCTCTGACAAATGAATCTCCATGGAATTCCCAAGACTGAAAACTCAATTTACGTTGTAATTCAGTCACTTGGGGAAGAGATTCTAAGTTTGATTTTCAGCCACCTGAACTCTACAGCTATAGGGTACAGGGACCTCTTTCAAATGAGAGGCCAAAGCTTTTAATTTATTATGTAGTACTTTAACTGAAAACATGACTCCTCACATTCACCCTTTTCTTCTCCATTTTTGCCTAGAATTAGTGATAAAAAACATATTGTCATTAGTTTCTGTGAAAATTCTCTCCCTTTATTTGTAAAAAAATTATCCCATTTTCTTATTCTTTTTTTAGTTCTTTAAAAATGTATTAAAATATATATGTATAGCACATAATGATTATATTCATTGTGGGGTATTGGTACATACACATAACACATCTTAATTCTTTTTAACTCCCTTTCTTCCTTTCTTCTTCCAATCTATCTTTCTTGAAGAGAATCACTACTTGTATCATAATCTTTATTGGGGATTTCTAGAAAAACAGAAGCAATAGAATATTGTTCACATTAGTGTGGAGTCTGATCAGTGAAATAACTACAGGTTGGAGGCCCAGGGAAATGTTAAAGTTTGAGTCTAAAGAATTAGACTCAAGAATCATCTGCTCACAGAATTTGTTTTTCTCAGGAGGGAAGGTTTTGTGGTTGTTGTTGTGTTTATTTGTTGTGCTTTGTTTTATATTAATATCTTCAATTAATTGAGTGAAATTAACTCAAATGATTCAGTATAATCTATTTTTTCCAAAACCTGTTAATTCAAATGCTAATTTTCAGCTACATATTCTTGTGTTATCATTTCTTTTACATATGAACAACAACTTAATGGAGAAACAAATACATTTGGCTCATAGTCTCAGGCATTTCAGTCCAATGTCAACTCGTTCCTTCTTGTCATGTCGTTAACAGGGCATGAAAGCCATCACAGGCAAAACCTGCTCATTTGGGGCAGCCACAAAGCAGAAAGAGAGAGAAAAGGGCCTGGAAGGAGATTTTCCCTTAAAAATCATGCCCCAGTGTTATATTTATTCTAATTAGCTCTATATTATAACTGCTCATTAAGCTAGAAACTCATGCCTTAATTCATTAACAAGATTACAGGATGCACTATCTAATCATCTTCATAGGCCTCACCTCTGATTGTTACCACATGGTGAATCAAGTCCTCAATATATGTTTGATTGAAGAATGCTTCACATGTAAATGATAAAAAACAAGGTCACCCGAACATCTAGAAGAATGTTTGACCAAACATTTGTATACTAGGCTTAGCCAGTCAATGTGCAAAACTGAAATATCTTATTGAGTACAGGAACTAGAAACATTATATATTTACTTTCCCAGTCACTCAAGCAACACCAACTATTAAACACATGAAAAGACACTGGGTATACCAGATACCTGTGTTGAACAGGCATCAATGGTGAGGAATGATCTCTGGTACTCAGGATATCTTAGATAAAATCCTTTGTCTAGGTTGGGTAGAATCCATATGATGGTTCAAGCTGCAGAAAACATGAGGTGATGGCAGTATCAGGATTTTGTATATTTTCACTTATTTAAAAGCTATATGTAGTGTCTATTTCTATTCCAAAGTTGCATCATAGCTTCTGTGTAAGAAACTTCTTTGATCCTGGACAACTTATTCACCCCTGAGTAGGTTATGTTATTTACTTAGGGAGATCGTATGAAATTTACCCTAACTCTCCTGCAAAAAACTTCTACTCTCCAATCAGTGTGAACTACTGTGGTAATTCTGTAATGTGTTTTTCACTTACATGTTTCAAACATAATATTGTATTATGCTAATAAGATCACACTTTTGTGATTTTTATTAGGATTGAAACCTTTCAGAAGAAAAATCATTATGTCTTTTTTTAATATTTTATTTTAAGTCAGTCTATAATATCTGAGATGGTTACTACATTTTCATGGTGTTTTTCAATGAAAAAGTTTCACAAAAATAAATGCATGTCAAACCAAATTAAAAAATGAAAAGCATTGAATGATAAAAATCAGAAAATTTGGCTGTTTCATTATGTGTAAAACTAAGTTGTTTTGGTGGATGAAGAAATGATGAGAGCTTTGAACATATTTTCTAGAAATTTCATTCAAATACATAGGTGGAACTTACAGAAATTTAATGTTTTTGACACTAGCAATTATTAAATTTCATTATTTTTATGAAGTATAAAGCTCTTCAATATAGATAAAGCAGTGAAAATAATATAGAGTCTTTAATTTATTTTGATAAGTAAGACTTTATAACCGGCTCTTTAACTAAATCTTTAAGTCAGCAGTAATACCGAACACAGAGATCTTTTCATTGCAACAGGGGAAAAGTAGAAAGGACATAGCAATGGATGAGTTTTTAGGAAAATATGCTTTATAAAATGTACTTGAAATCAAACCCTACTAATCTTATGTTAGGTGACAAACTGTTTAACTAGATTGCTCTTTTGAACTCATCACTTGCTTTAACTATTTTTGTATGTCTTTATTGATTGACAATATGATTGCCGCTTGGAAAATTAATTTATCTAAAATCATCAAATAGAGATGATATTCTTCCTTTGACTTAGAAAAATAATGCTCCTCTGGATTTCAGAGAAAAAATATACAGAAATAAGATGTATTTTGAATATGTAATTGGCAAGAAAGTGGAAGGGAAAAATAGATATGAAAAAGGAGAAATTGTAACATGGCAGAAAATATTGAATATCTTGTCTCCATTGGAGACATGTTTTCATCTGCATCTCTCAAATAACCGTGATGTTGAACATTTCTTCTTATGTTTCTTAGCTACATTTACTTCTTCATCTGAAAAATGTCTATGCATTTCATATGCTCATTTTTCAACTGAGTCTTTAAATTTGGGAGTTTGATATTTTAATATCTTTATATACTCTAGATAGTACTCCTTTTCAGAGAAACATCTGGTAAAAATTCTATCCCATATTACAGATTGTCTTGTTGCACTGTTGCTGGATTCTCTTGCTGTGCAGAAAACTTTTATTAGGATGAGATCCCAGTTGTTGACTCCTTCTGCTAGTTTCTATGCTGCTGAGGTTTTGTTCATAAAATTTTTCTTCAAGAGTTCTATCTAACCTGTTTTGCAGCATTTGGTGTTTCTCATTTAATATTTGTGTCTCTAATCCACTTCGATTTTAGTTTGGTTCATAGAAAAAGAGATAGATCTACCTTTAATCTTTGGCAAGTCGAAACCCAACATTTCCAGTACCACTTGGTAGAAAGGCTATCTTTCCTTCATTCAGGATAGTTGGCTCCTTTCTCAAAGATGAGGTAGCGTAGTATTTCTGGAACTGTTTCCGGACCTTGTAGTCTGTCCCCCTGATTCTTGGGTCTGTTGTTTTTTGTTTATATGTTTGTTTTTTTGCTAGTACCATGGTGTTTTTACCACAGGGGCTTTGTAATATAGTTTCAAAATGGGGATTGTGATAATCCCCTGGGATGAACCCAACTTGGTAAAGATGTATGATTTTCTCAATGATTCTCTGAACTTTGTTTGCCAGTATCTTATAGGTAATTTTTTATTCATCAGTGTTCATTAGGTATATTGGCCTGTAGTTCTCTTTTTTGGTTGAATCTTTCTCTGATTTGGGAATCAAGGTAATGGTTGCTTCCAGGAATTAATTTGGGAATACTGCTTCCCTTTCAATGCCATTAAAGTGTTTGAGAAGTAGTGGAGTTAACTCTTTTTTAAAGGACTTGTGGACTTCAGCAGTAGAGCCATCAAGACCATGGCTTTTCTTTGTCAGTAAGTTTTTTTTTTTTAATTACATTTTCAATACCACAGATTGATATTGGGGTGTTTAAACTGTGAATATTATATTTATTCAACTTTGGAAGTTCATATGTGTTTATGAATCTATCTATTTCTTGTTTTATATCTTATTGAAGTACAGATTTCAAAGTAGTGGTGAGTTTGATTCAGTTCAAACATTTCATTATTCGTTATTTTTGTCCAGTCACTCTGTCTGTTTGTGACAATAGGGTATTGAGGTCCCCTATCGCTATTGTATTAGTGCTCATATGCCTGTTTGTGTCCATTAATGTTTGTTTTATATAGTTGGGTGCACTGGAATTTGGTGCATAAATTATTTATAGATGTCATCTCCTCTTGCATTGTTCCCTATACAAAGATGCAATATCCTTCCTTGTCTTTCTTAATCAATTTCAGTTTGAAATCTATTTTGTCTGAAACTAAGATAGTGACTCTTGCTTTTCTGTGCTTTTCTTTCAGGTGGAGAACTGTTTTCCATCCATTTACTTTCAGTCTATGGATTTCTTTCTGATTTAGGTGTGTTTCTTGGATACAGCATATTGTTAGATCTTGCTTCTGATCTACTCTGCTAGTCTGTGTCTTTAAATTAGTTCACTGAGGTTATTGTCACTAATGATTTTGATTGATATGTACAGATTTAGCCTTGTCATGGTGCGTTTCTGTTATTGGCTCTTTTCTTCTTTTCTATTTCCCCTTTCCATTCAATTTTTGCCTTTCCCAATGAATTCATTCTGCTGGGTGTCATGGGATTGTAACACTCAGTATCTTTTTCTAGACTATTGTTTGGAATTGTTTGGAATGCAGGTTTTGTATTTGTGAAGTTTCATAGGTGTCTTTGTCATGGAACTATATTATATCCCCATGAATTCTGAAGAATAGTTTTTGCAAAATACCGCAGTCTTGGTTGGAGGTTATTTTCTTTCAGGTTCCATGTTTTCCTTGACTTGAGTGTTTGCACTGAGAAGTCTTCTGTGATTCTGATGGGCTTTCCTTTGTATGTCAATTGTTTCTTTTCTCTAACTGCTTTCAATATTGGGTTTCTGGAATCTTGATTATTATTTAGGTTTTTTTTTAAATATCATGTCATTTGGAGTCCTATATGCCTCACTTCCCTCATAATTTCAAATTATTTTCCTTTTCCTGTGAAGTTTTCTGTCATTACATTTGGGAATAGTTGTTTTAGATATTTTTCCCTGTCTCTTGTTTCTTCATTGCCTCCAGTCAGTCTTATTTTATTTTATTTTTTTACATCATCTAGCAGCTTCTGGATTGATTTCAAATGCTCTCTTGTTATTTTCAATCCTCATAGTCATTCATCTCATTTTTCAAACTTGCAGTGGAGATTTTCATCTCCTGGAAATCTGAAGCTATTTAACAGAGCCCATTACTTTCATAATCTGAAATTCCAACATTCTCCTGATCTCCTATTAGTGTTATTAGTCATATCTTTGAACACTTTGAACACTACATCTGTTTTTATTTGAGACTTCTTCTTTTCTGAGACATTATTTTTTATTACCACTTTACTAGATACTTTTTGATACTGGTTCAGCACAAGTTCAAGTTTCAGTTTACTCTATTCCTGTTTTCCTTGGCTTCCTCTGTGATGATGATGTTTGTGTCTGAGAGTTTTTTTAAAAATATTTTATCATTTATAATTTTTGTTATTGTCACTTATGTTTTTGGTTTAATTCTTGACCTGCTGCTATAAATCTCTTTCTTCTTAATACTTGTGACTTTTAGGTGGTGGCTACATCCTGAGTTGTCCCGCTTAGGTGCATAATTGCCCTGAAATGATCTCAATTCTGTCACACCATGGGAGGTACTTAAATAGAACAATCACATCACCTTGGTTGAAATAATACAATCAGTAAGATCAACAGCATCAAACACAGACCAGGAAACAACAAGCTTTGGGAATTATTATTTTGATACCTTAACCTCTTGGTTAGATTTGTGACCATAAGCCAAAATTTCAAATTAGCTAGAAATATGTTCATAACATACAGGTCCTTCAATATAGCAGTATCACACTTTGGAAATAAGTGGTCACCAAGGAGTTAAAGGGACAGAAAATTAGAAGGAGGAGAGATTAGAAATATGGTTAGAGTATATATAATGGTCACATAAATCCAAGTAAACTGATAGAGGCTAGAGGACAAAACAAACAGAAGGAAGAAGTACCAAACACAGCAGACTAACAACAGCAAGATCACTAGAAACTGTATTCACCCTCCTATAATAGGACAGAAGAAAGAGATAGTAGGGTGGACTGAAATGCATTAACTCCTTGGAGCTGATACCAACAGAGGGATAAAAGAGGATGAATGAACAAAAGAAGAATAGCAGCACCAATTAGCAACAAATTAACAGGAGGCTATTTCCTCTCTCCTATAAAAATAAGAGCAGAAGAAAAAACTTTAAATTGGACAGATTCAACAAGAAGGATGTAGATAGATGAAGAATGAAAGAAGGTCAGAAATAGTAGAGAAAAGGAACATCAGCCGCAACAGCAACAAAAATCAAACCCCAAAACACTACCAAAAGGGTTCTTCCCAGTGTGGATCTGCTGACTCCTGTAGGTAGTATGGGTGGCAGCATGAAGATCAGAGCTGACTAATCTCAGAGACACAGCCATTGTCCCATCTAGGTACTGGCTATAATGCCTAAAATGAGCTCAATGAACTCCTTCAGGGTTGAATTCTGTAGATGAGAGTGACTCCACACACTCGCCAGTGGCTGTAGTCAGCAGGATATCTTCACTCTTCCAGTGAGTGTTTTTTCACTGTGGCAGACAGAACAGTTGTGTACCAAAGGCACATAACTGATTTACCACTTAATCTCCAGAAATGTGAGCTAAGTAAATTCATATTGTTTATCATTTGTCTGGTCTGTGACATTTTAAATAATAGCATAAAATTAACTAACACTTTGACAAATGCACCAAAACTATGTTCTATCCTCCCTTCATGTAACATTTTATGCTATATTTTAATTGCAGGTTAAGTAATTATTCATCACCACTGATCAATGATTTCAGAAAGATTATTGGGAGTATCTTTGTTTCAGTTACAATTATATCTACTCTACCTTTTACAGGGCAAAGAATGAAAAGTATATTTGATATAAATTCATTATATCTAAATTACTACAAGACTAAGATTATCATGTGAAAAGTACCATTTTCATATATTCTTATCTCTGTTAAACACTTATGCCAACTATAAAATAAAATATACACAATTAATTCTATATATTTATTGGTATATACACACACATATATGAATAAACATATATATATATATATATATATTTCTAAATATAAAAAATAAACCAAAAATCTTTGTATCTATGAAGTAATGTATGTTTAAGATGACATTAAAAATAAGCAGATATAAAGGGATAGGAGAGGAAGAGACAAGGTACTGACTTGACCAGATCAAATTGTGCTGAAAAGAGAAACCCAGCCTTCTTTACAATAAACTCTCCAGGAAACCAATACATTCTGTGCAAAATCTAACTAAAGCATACAGCTGATATTTGTAGAATGTTAGCCTGCTATTTCAAGTAATAGTCCAAGAAGCCCTCTAGCAGTTTGATTGAAATATCTAAGTCTGATCGATAAGTAACACCTTCCTTAATTTGTGTTTCTATTTCCAAATAAGTATCAACAAGAGAAAGCCGAATATTCACTCTTAATTAATCGTGTGCGATATCTCACTTCTAGTTATTCTTCCCATAGAATCTAAGGCCAAAATTATTCAAATAGGATACACTAAAATCCTCCCTTTTTTCTACTACAAAAGATTTATTCCTCTGACATCTCTGGAGTATTGGGGGAACAAAGTGGCAGTAGCTGGCATGCTTGTTATGGAAAACTCTGAATAAATCATCTGCTCCTTTGAGAAGTCAGGAGTTATTAAAATGTATGTCCACTGTAATATCAGATTTTAGTTAGTATTTTGTGTCTGGTCACTTAGGAGTGGCTTCCATTATACAAAATAGGATTCTAAGCAAAACAGGCTGAGAACAAAGTAAAAACAAGTAGACTATGAAGGTGTAGGAGTGCAAAGGAGAATCATATCTGTTACTAGGCTTCATAGCTAAAGAAACTACAAAATGCTTAAATATGAAAAAAAGATATTTTTTACGAATTGTGCAACAGCCTCATTAATCTTTTTATAAAGTATTGCTGCTACTGAAAATAATTACTTGTGTTGTTGTTGTTGTTGTTGTTGTTTTAAGGTAGGAGAGATGGAACTCAGGACCTTGCACTTGTGAGGCAAGTATGGCATTCTGGAGCTACTTTATCTGGGAAATGCCTTGTTCTTACTGAGTAAATATTTGGTAAGTAGTACTTAAAGCATAGTGAAAATTACATAGTCTTTTAATATGATTGAAAAAACCTAAGTCTAGCTCTGTGGAAGTGAGACATAGCACTTGCAAGATGCTATGCTGAATACAAGAAAAGGGTAGGGAAGAATATGATACATAAATATCCAAGGATGATGGAATAAGTCTTTAAAATAGGGACGAAGAACTTAACTATTCACCTTGCTTTTTTTGTAATCTCATTGATAAAAGTTTATGGAAATTTATATCAAATAAAAACATTACAGAGTGCTCTGATCTATTTTATTTGTGGGCTTTTTCACTATGAGACTTCTAGTCTTCCTCCAAATCCAAATTACCATGAAATGTAAATATCTTGAATTGATTCAGATATTGAGGCTCAATGAAGCACACTCAGGAATGAAGAGTTCCAGCACTATTTCAAAACATGGTAAGAATGACAGGGTGACTACGTTCAAAGTGAAAGAGAATATTTTGAGGTAGGTTAATAGTAGTGTGTCCTCATTGTAATTTTAAACATTCATCATATCATTTGAACATACTTTACATGTGTTTAACTTTATGAATCTAACTCTTATTAAATAGGAATAATCAGTAAAGGTCTTCCTTCTCAATAATGACCCCCGCTATGATGTGTTGAATTTTCCTCCTGTTTCCTTTTCTCTTGAAATTTGTGTATCTCTATTAATTCACTCAGCTCTCAGTCATTCTGCATTCTGCACTCAGACTGTGTTGTTGCTTAGAATTTTGTAAGAATCTTAGTTTCATATATGATGTAAACACATCCTTCTTTCAGGTAAAGCTGTACCAATATTTCTTGAGTCTTAACAGCATTAAAAAAAAAAAACATTGGATCGGTGCCTCCTCTAGAGTAAATTTTCTGTTTCATACTCTTTCCTGTGTGAGCTCCTTCCCTGGGTCTTTGTCTGATCTTTCTTCAATTAGTCCTGCAAACACTAGCAAAGCAGCTTTGTCTATTTAGCTGCCTGTTGGTTCCTTTCCAGGTGCTGAGGGTTTATGACAGTCAGCAACATAGTCAAGACTATCTCTTCAACACTGTAGGGCATGTGGAGAGTGGCAGACTTCCCAGTAAGGTTGAGAGGGGAACAGCCAGCACAAAACGTTCCCAAGGCCTCTTCGTGTCTTTGATCCTTCTTTTGCTATTTTAATTAGAATGCTGCAAACCTGGTACATAGCAGAGGACAGTTGGCTTTGCTAGTGCTACAACCCTAAGCTGTCCTCAGCCGGCTCAAAGTAACTCCTCATGAGTTTCACATTCAAGATGGATTTGTCACAGTCATTTTTCCAATTGTAGGTGCCCTGTCCATTTGGAAGCAGATGATATTTTTTAAATTTCCTTCTGTGAAACTTACAGAACAGTGAGACAAACCAAGACAAACTTCTTACTGAATAGAAGTAAGTATACACTTTTCAATCTTATCAGATGGCACTACTAATTTTTAAAAAAAGAGATTCTAAAATCTTTACAAATGTAATTTAAAATTAAATAACTTTTTCATAGTATACAATATATGACTTTAAACCCCTCACATAGGAAAATAAATTTCTTCAATTAGTTGTTAACTATGGAAAAAGAAAAGTCCCTACAGTAAAGTTGTACCTTCTTAATTGTATTTTTTCCAATTCAGTGAAGAGCATGTTAATTTGAATTTATTAACTTATACAGCTGAGAAATGAACCTAAGCTAGCAGAAACTAATAAAATAATCTCTTTCATTTTTGTTAATACTAGAGTGCAAACATTTATTGGAGAATCAAATCTCTTTATTTGTCAATGTCAGTATAATTTAGCATCGTTCCTTCTTCTGTTCCATACAAAGTTCAAAATAAAGGGGTAGAAAAAACGTCAAGGGTATTGACACATTAGAAACAATTTTAAAATAATACTAGGTGAGGAACTAACTCTTTAATTTTACTTCCATGATACAAATTTGAAAGTACCATTTACAGAAAGTAGTTGCTTTTTATTTTCAGAGTTCAACATCACACTAAATTATTGGTAAAATGTGCACAGCACTTCTATATATGTTAAAATGAGTTAATTGATACTAATTTTCCTCTTTGAAATATTAACTCAATTATTTAGATGGAGGGATTAAAACTCCAATGACATAGCAAAGGCCAGTGTGATCATCTTGAATTTGTGCTGCAGTTGGGGGCCGCACCCACTGCATTCAGAGGTGAAGAGAGTAACACTGTTTGCTTGTGTTTCTCACTGCAAGGTCAGACACACAAGAGTTGAGGTTCCATAGCTGGCCATAAAGAAAGTGCCTTCTTGGGAATTTTGAAGACTGGATGAAAAGCAAATGTTGAATAATTGTCAGAAATTTAAACTCCATATAGATAAAATTATAAAGGAAAATAATTGTTTTAAAAATTTAGGTGGTTAGAGGAAATAAGGAGAAGAGTATTAAATATTTTAGAAATTAAAAATGAACATTGTAGAGAAAATGTCTCAGAAGAGAAGGGTTTGGGTTGTAAAAAGAGTCTACATTCTGCTTTTGTTCTCACAAAAGATCACTTACATTGATTAAATGTATTTGTATAAGCTTATCAAGTAGACTTCTCACCAGTTAACTTCTCATAGCTTTGATTTTGTGATAAAACATGAATGTTTTGCCTGGAATAACCTTTTGCTTTAGTTTTTGTTGATTAAAATTCTGTCATCTAAATGTGTGCTCAGAAAGACATCAGAAGCAAACACTGCGCCATAAACGATGCCTCTGCTAAGTAATTATGGGGCATTGTCAAGGATTCATGTCGAAGCACCACAAAGATGTTCTTGGAACAAAAGTAAACATTAATCTGGAATAATTTAATCTATTTATATTTAATTTACAATGCATGATATTTTTGTACTGATCAAATTTAAACTAAGCACTAGGATCTGTCTCTGTTCTCTCTAAAAGTACAATCAAATGCAAGTGAAAAAAAATTAAGAAAATAAAGAATAATTATAAGTTGAAACATTAGTAAGTTTGCAATACTTTGTACTTTGTACAAAATACTTTGTACTTTGCAATACAACATTAGTAAGCTGCAATATAATTACTGTAACTAGTTAATAAAGAGGTGTTTTTAGTTTCAAAGATACATTTGCATTTCATGTGTCTTACTTTTAAGAATTGTTGCCTATCTTCCTCTTCAGCTCTTCTCTCATTTCCTCTTTATTCTTTCCTAATTTAAACAATATAAAACGTTAAAAAATAGTGAAAAATTAAGATTTTCATAATCTGACATTTATCCAAAGATACATGTATCCAATTGCATTGAGATGAAGAATTTTATGTTTAATATTACTTGTTTTTATTTAGTGAATCTTCTTTTTTCCTCAACTTATTTTTATAGCCGGTGTCTACCTAAAATATTATATTATCACTGTCTTATTTTCTATTGATTTAATTTTGTCAGTTCAGGCATCATAACACCTATGAAGATTTAACTTGTTTCTTAAACTGATCATGAAGATAATTGTTTTGATGTTTCAATTACTTTGTGAATACAGTTAAATAGTAAGGAAAAACCTTTAAAAAATGTCTAGCTTCACTTTTTTTCCCTGCCTATAGAAAATTCAATGATTTTCTAAATCAAATATCTGGATAATATATTATTAATCTCCCATAACTTTGTTTCAGCAGACACCTGACTAAGGCCAC
>PVIR01003343.1:0-89939 GCA_004026965.1 Petromus typicus | reverse complement strand
TCAGATATAATGTCAGCAATCTTTTTTTTTTTTTTGAGACAGGTTCTCGCTTTGTAGTTCAGGCTGGTCCTGAACTCACTATGTAGCTCAGGCAAGCCTGCAACTCACAGCAATCTGTCTGCCTCTGCCTCCTGAGACATGAGCCACCATGCTCGGCACTGTGGTATGTGGTACTGATTGCTGATGGGAGTGAGTCACCATGCCCAGCATTGTGGTATGTAGTTTTCAAGGATCGAACTCAGGACCCTGTGCTTGCCAGGCAAACCCTGCAACCACTGAGCTAAATCCCTGGCCCATGATGGCAGCATTCTTGTATATCTTTAAAATGCCAAAGTTCTCTGCCTAAGTGGCATTTTAAACACTTAGGTAATGCAAGTGATCTATTTTTATCATCCAGTTTTACTTTCACAAGGGTCAAAACAGGCCACGTGAGTAGTAGAAACTTTACTTTCAGGCACTATACATTCATGATCAAAGCCAGCTATCTTCCAATCCACATTGTCTAACATGCAGGAAGGCTCTTCCCATTGAACACAAGTAAGCTGCTTGAAATGACAATTATATATAAAAATATATCCTAGCTTATTTTTAAGGCTACATTTTTTTTAAAGTTGTCTCTTTAAAACCATCAGTCATGATGCTGTGATTGAGTGGCAGCTACACACTAAAAAATGTTCAACTTAGAAGCTACTTTCAATTCTCCTTTCAGAGAAACCAGTCCTGTGCTGGACCCTGGGCTGCCTTGGGAGTGAACAGACCCAGTCCCCGCCTGCTTGGGCATATGTCTTCCTACTGTTCAAAGCATTTTCTCACTTACTATCCCCACAGTACTCAGAAGGCTGTGTAAGTCTCTGGGCCAAAGGGCTGCAGAGGCTTTGCCACTTCCAATATCCCAAAGGGCAAATGAGCATGAGTAGATGCCTGAGGTCTGACACCCTGAGATGGGACTCTTTACAGGTTCTGCCAACAAATCATACTCCTAACCCTGCTGCTTTCATTTCTTTCATTCTTTTTTTTTTCAGTGCTGGGGATGAAACCCAGCGCTTTGCATATGATAGGCAAGAGCTCTATCACCAGACCATGCACTCAGCCCCGCTTCCACGAAACTAAAGTCCAACAGCCACCAGACATCATGTCCCAAGAAAGTCAGGGATGCTAGTTGTTGGTTCATGATGCAGAGCAGTGGTGAACTCAGGAGAAAATCATTTTGATGGAGTGGAATGGTGGGGGGCTGGGCAGCAGAACTTTGGGGTTCAAGGATTGGGAGAAACTTTCTTCCTAACAGCCACAGGTCACTGACAACTCTGTAACATCCTCTTCTTAAGTGCCTGGCCAGAAATGAGATCATCTTTACATCCAATATTTATGCTAATCTATCAAGGATGCCAATAAGTTTTTCATCTGCCAAAGAACACGTGATTTGAACAACTTCTTTTTGCCGCTGGATCCAGATGTAATTAAAGACAAAATTATTTCTTGCCAAGGAGAAAACTGCAGGGGAAAAGGGAAATGATTCACAGGCAGCCGATCACCACATCTGTGACAGCAATGGAGCACACTTCAACAAGCGTTCTCCACTTGCTCTGTGCAGACCTGGACAGTGAGGGAGGGGACTTGGGAAGCATCCTTTGGTGGGCATCTCCTAGTCCTGTTTAGCGGGGTGCCACGCACGGGCTGACTTCCCCAGGCCTCATTCCATAAGGCATTTCTAAAGGGGAAAACACTGCTCACTTCAAAGCAGGGCGCTGTCTTGACAACGAGTAAGGGAAGGGGGAAGGGAAAGAGACAGGCTTCGTGGCAGGGTGGCTTCGCTCCTTTCCGAAGACTCTGAAGATTCCAAATGGTCAGCAAGGGCTGGTTAGGGGCCCAGAGGGGAAGAACACCACATTCAGAGCCAGGCATGCGGGGTGACGGGTGTGGTGACCACTGCAGCAAACACTTCTGTCAACCCAGGTCCATGACTGAGAGAATGGAGAGTGACTCTGGTAACTGCGGTATTTCCAGGGAGACCATTTGGTTAAAAGTTGTGCTGCTGCCACACTCTTCTAGAGTGTGATCTCTGGATGCAGCTAATTCCCAGAAATACACATATATACTTGATAATTAAAGCTGGAGAGCTGATGCTAAACTTTTTCTTTTAAGAGTTAAAAGGTGAGAACATGCTTTCTCTTATTAATTTTGGGGAAACTAATATTTAAATGCAAGTGTTCCTGTTGATAAGGCAGTAAATGGGATTTTTTTTAAAAAAACTTCATTAGAATTAATGTTACTTGAAACTTACTAAAATATCAACCACATCCTCTTGAGGACCTTTAACATTCTACTCCCATGAATCCTTTTATATGAAAAGCAGAATCCTCCCATCATCATAAATGCCTATCCTTCTAGGCCAAAAGTGTAGGCAGTAGCTGAGATCACAGGCAAGGTGTGAAGGTAGCTGAGATCAAAACAAAAACAAAAAGCTGCTGCGGGCTGCAGTGGGGAATTTCAGACCAAGTATAATAATGATATAACCTCTTGATTTCTGGTAGAGTGCCTTGATCATTCATAAACAGGAGAAAAAAAACACTTCCCTGGACTCAAAAGCCAAACATAAGTAGACGGAGCGCTTCTTCAAATCCACAGAGACTAGAAGAGTTTCTAACTCTGGCTCTCCCTTGGCACCTTGGGCAGCCCGAGGCAAGTCATGTCCTTTAGCAAAGACTTTAGATCCTCATCTCTAGAGGGAAGGACTTGGACTGGCCAGGGGTCAGGAAACTTCAGCTCAGACCACTTTTTGTATGGCTCTCAAGCCAGCAATGTTATTTTATATTTTAAAAAGGTGGACAACCCAAAACACAGAGAACATGTGACACAAATCTGACATGGCTCATTCGGCCTAAAATATTTGCTATCAGGTCTTTCAAGAAAATGGGGTAGGGGTAAGTAACAAGGAGAAAGAAAAAACTGCGATGGTAATAAAAAAAAGGAAACAAAGTTTTATGTCTATAAGGGGTGGGGGGATTGTAGGGTACGTAAGGGAATGGGAAAAAATGAGAATCAAGTCATGTCTTATATTGGTTCAAATTCTCAATGTTGAGGGTGATCGTGATGTATATATAATATGTGCCTATTTCACAATAAAATAAAATAAGCAAAATTTAAAAAAAAGAAAAAGACGAAGCGTCCCACCCTTTTGGCTCACAGTAGGATATGGGGTAGATCTCAAAGATCTGCATTGTTAAAAGCTTCCCAGATTGTGCTGATGCATATCTGGTCCTCACCTAGGAGGAGAAATGATCTCCAGTCCCCTTCAGCTCAGTCTAGATTTGGGCAACGCTACAAATAATCACCTCCTGAAACCCAATACGGGTGGGGAAGGGGTGAGGGGTGGGGGTTGGGAGGTGGGGGGGTGGAAGGGGAGCAGATGCTCTCTCCAGAAGACTGACTCTGCTGTTGACCTCATTAGATTTAAGAGTGTGGCTTTGCCCTGTGTAGGGTGATCTGAGCAATGTGACCCTTCTGAGCCTTAGGCTCCCCACCTATGACATAATGATATGATCATCTTTGAAGGTTGTGCTGGAGGGATGCAAAGCACTTAGTTTGTATTTGGACAGACACAAATGTTCAATGGTTACTAACGTAACTGATTATATTTAACTAACGCTAAATGTCTCCTATCATTATACCAAAACAAAATAGTAGATTACTATCTCTAAAGACTTGATAAAAGCTATGGAAGTTATTAGAAATACAGACATATCCTGTTTGCAGGGTGTGAAGGTACAGCGGGTGACACATGGCATGAAGGGTTTCCCAGAGCAGACTGGAACAAGAACTAAAAAATGTTTAACAAATGTTACTGATAATGTTTTCTTTCTACTCAGCCAAGCTATTAAGCTGACCAGTTCCTCAAGGCCTCTCTTGTGGTGACCACATGGGTTCCTTGGAGGGCAACTCTCTCCTTTGGTGCTTTTGGTCATCTCAAAGCATAGAGACAGACCCATTCCCAGGTCCTCAGATGTGCAGGAGATTTTGATTGTTTAAAGGCCACGTTCACTTTGTACTATTATTCAAAACTACTGTGTCTTTTTCTTTGCGTAAGAAAGTACTAAATCTCTTACTTTACAAGTAATATCTAGACCATAGGAATTTTCTCCTCTACTTGTCGCGCCTCCCATTTTTTCAATTCTTGAGATGACACCCAGAGGGACATCAAGTATTAGAGCAGAATCCTGTAATGGACAAAAACACAAAAGTTAATATTTCTGTTGCTGTAATTAAAACATCACAAAACATGTAAAATAACCATAAGCTTTCATGTTTTTGTTATTTTTTTAAACCTCAGCCCTTTGCTCTTTATGAACAAAAATATGGGACAGATCACATATGAAAAAGCAAGCATTTGAGGAGTTAAACTGGCACTGAGAATTGGCTGTGGCACATTGTCTAGGGACAGAGAATGCCCCTAGGCCCACAATTCCTGAGGACTGTGACATGGCCTGAAGTCCCTTTCTGTGTGGCGGCTCTCCCACAATGTCCTGCTCTCCCACTAAGAGAGACCCTTCCGCCCTTCAAACACTTCATCTACAACAAGCCACTTGCCCAAGCATCCTCACTCACAGAGCTTCTCAGCTAAATGGTCACCCTTAGTTGTCAGGAGTGACACAGCTGATTCCTGGTGTGTATCCCGGGCCCTGGCTTGGATCTCAACCCTTGCTCAGTATTCCCTTGTCACCAAGCCTTGCAACCCCATCAGAACAGACATGACAAACCACCTCCTCTCCCAAGTCTCCCATCATCCCACCTACCTCATACTGTGCCAACAGCCAAATCTACGCATTTGTATTTCCCACTAGAATTTAAGCACCTGGAAGTAGCATGGGTACAAAGCTTCTCCAGGTTTGTGGGCCAATGCCATGGCTCCACCATGACTGCGGGCATGATGGAATCACGTTAGTTAGGTGTGGCTGCCATGTAAGAGGATCTTATCTGTGCCAACTACCACTTGCCATAGGGTCTGGGCATGCGCTGTCTCATTTCATCCTTAAAACCATTTCAGGGAGAAGGGAAAGTATCCCTGTTTCCTGATTTACCAGCAGAGATTCATAAAAGGTTCAGGAACATGCGCAGTAAACATGGGGCAGGGTTGACATCCAAACCAAGGCCCAGAGACATGCATCAAGAGTCAATCATGTCACTGCTAACAACGTACAGTGATCAGTCAGCATGAGAAACAAAGCTGTGTGTGTGAGGATGCATGAGGAGACGGCTACAGGACAGAGTCTACTTGATGGAAGAGGCGGACAACTACTAAGACAATGGCTGTGTGTGGCAAACAAGTGGAAAAAACAGCATACAGAATAGTGTAGAAATGGCCTGAAATATATATTCATATGGATGAAGGCATGATGGGATATATAAATTTTAATTCATAAATTTCTTTAATACTGTATTAGATGACTTTGACAACAAAAAAAATTTTTTTTACAGGTGCTTGAGTTTTTGCTCTTTAAAATTGTCCTTTCAGGGGATACAAATTAAGTATTTCTTTGATTTTAAATCCTTTTTGAAAGACAGTACATACACTAAACACTTCCTCATAGAATATAAATATAGCTCCAGGGGTATTTAGGAATTCAGAAAGTCGAACATTATGATGCATCCATTCCAGAAAATACTACTCAGCAACAAAAACACAGGCCCTGAAGAACTATGCAACCCGGAAAAACTTTCTTCCTGAGTAAAAGAACAAATGTCACATGATTGCACTTATGTAACAGTCTTAAAATGACAAAACTGTAGCAATGGTGCAGGGAGAAGTGGCTGTCAGGGTGGAGGGGAGGAGGGTGCGGCCATGAAGGAACTCTTTGGGGGTGACATTACAGTCCCGTGTCTCATGGTTACTTAGGACTGTGCATAGGAACACAGAAAGTAAGCAGAGGAAAACACTAGTAAAATTCAAGCATGGTCTGGGGCTGCTTAAATATATTGTGCCATTGAGTTCCTGGCTTTGATAAATCAAAAGTGCTACTAGGCAGCACTGGGCAACAGGTACGTGAGCCTTCTTTATACTACTTTTGTAAGTTCACAATGATTTCAAAATAAAAGGTGAAAAAAGTGAAAGTATGGCTATGTGCAAAAAAGTTGCAGACTCTTTTGTTTGTTTTGAGGCAGGGTCGTACTACGTAATTTAGGATGCCCTAGAATTTATGGTGATCCTCTTGCCTCAGCCTCCTGAATGCTGGGATGACAGCTATGTGCTACCACACCCAGGCAGAGACAAGCTCTTAACAGATGAAACTGGTTCAAATCTGAGTTTTGACATTTATTAGCTAGATGACTTTAGCATATGACTCTTACTTCTTGTACCTTCGAAGTGGGGATGATTTGAGATAATGGATTTAAAGTACCTGGTGTGCAGCCTGTTAATGGCAGACAGACAACAATGAAAATCACTGTGATCAGTATTATGATGTCAAAGAACATCTAAGTGTTTGGAAGATGTAACTGTGCTCTGCAAAGCCGGCAGATCCAGCTCTAGCACCTTGCACCTCAACGAAAACGCTTTTTAGCTGCTGCCATGGAGCGAGGCATTTCACTACGTGACTGCAACAGGGCTGCCTGAAGAGAAAAATGCTACTCAGTTAAAAGTATACAGGCACAGCTCCATATTAAAAGTATGCCTCCCCGTTACAGACGAGTGTAGAGAAACATACTCTCAGGTAGCCTGTTATTATGCTTAGATTACACGGAGATTTATGAGGATCTGTGAATTATATTCTTAAATGTCAATTTTCATATCATACATAAAAGTCTGACAGTCTAATACCAACATAAAAGCAAGAATTTTTTTTACAAGAAGAAGAATTAAAAGTGAGAAGAAACACTGCTGCTGTCTGTCCCTTTTTTCTCTTTGCTTTTGAAACAGGTTCTCACTACTATGTATTCCAGGCTGGCCTTGAACTCACTCTGTAGCCCAGGGTGGCTTCGAACTTGCTGCCATCCTCCTGCCTCAGCCTCCTGAGTGTTGGGATGACAGGCATGTGTCACCACTCTGTTTCTATATACATGAAATTCTATGGCTCAGCTTGTTTCAGCCCAGCACAAAGCAAAGCATGGGACAGGAGGCAGCAGCCAGTCTGAGAAGGCTGCTTGCCTCATTCCCCCTGCATGACACGGCCCGGATCTGACAACCTAGCGGGCCTCACTTTGGGAACCTGAGTCATCACTAGCTAAATAGCATTAAATACTGAAGGCATCTCAAAGGTCCCTTCCAACTCAAAAGTCTGTGTCTCTAAGTACCTACACTAGATGAGAAAACTATGACAGGCAAGCTAAAACAATGCCCATGGTCCAGAAAGGGACAGGAACCATCCTGGGTGACAGGTCCCGAAGACAAGTTGCAGAATGGCCCTGTGAGCTCAGGGCCTGGCCCTCCCTGAAGGTGAGACACTGGTGTCCACGCAGCCACGAGGCTGGACTGGGAGAAGAGTCCATATCAAGTGGAATGGGAAGAGAAGACAAGTCGTGTTGCTGGGATCCCACAAGAGTGCTGAGGCGATGGCTGCTTTAAAGGTGACCCTTAAAGGACGGACCTTCTGGACACAGGAGTGGGCTGTCTCAGCGGCACATGGAGAAAAGCACCTGGAATCTGCCAATGAGGCGCTCACATCCAAGCGCAGGCCCGGGAATTTGCTAGGGTGGTGGTCACCAACTCATAGCATGTATGCCACAGCCGGCTGTTTATTATGAAAGCTCAAAAAGGTTCACCATCACCGTGTGAGGGAGGCCAGCAGGATGATTTCGGAGAAGGGCAAGGCCAAGATCAAGCCGCCATGCCGTGTAGCCTGATGCTGCGGCCATGAGTGCTCTAAGGGGCTGTGAGAGGAGAAATCAGACAGGTGAGCCTGGGAGGAGGCAAAAGGACTTGGATTCAGACCCCAATCTCTGGGAGGGATCACGGTCCTCCAGAGGGTGGAAAAGGCAGACAGACAGAGCCACGGGGTGAGAGGAGGGCCAACGAGCCAAACACAAGCCAGCAGTGTGGGAACGGGTCCCAAGGACGCCTCTGCCTAAGTCTGCCCAGCGCCGGACATGCGCTCTTCTCTCTGAAGGATGCCCTTCTGCCAGGCTTCCTACTTTGGTGACTTGGCATTCTATCTGCGCATCCTGCCTTCCAAAGTGACAAACTGAGAGCCCCTTTGTGTCCTTCTCGCATGTACCCTTAAACCAGTTTCTCATGTCTACTACCTCTTCAATTGGTCTCCCGTTTCAGCCAGCAGCTTCTCCTTGTATCTGCTATCGTGCCTCTGCTGGTGAGCCCTGACATGGCAGCAGGCTCACCTAGTGGGAAAGCCACCTGCCGCTGGCACTTCTGCTCATGTCCTCCCTAAAGCTCCTCATGGCTAAATTCCGAAAACCCTAACCCTGAGAGACGAGAGCAGGGAGCTGAGCAGCCGAAGGATAATTTCAGTTGGATAGGAGGAAGTCTAGATAAGAGGTTATCTAAAAGACCTATTGTCTAGCACAGTGACCATAGTTAGAAGATTTTAATGATCCTTACTACATACCCCCCCAAAAAAGATATGTGTGAGGTAACATGTATTTTCATGAGCTTCAGTGAGCCATTCCATGGTGTATACGTATTTCAAAACATGTGATTCATAATATATACGTGATTTTGTCAACTTTTTTCATTTTTTAAGACAAGGCCTTATTATGTAGTTCAGGTTGGTCTTGAACTTATGGCCTCAGGGCTCCCAAGTATTGGGCTTACAGAGATGTGGCAACATGCCTCGCTGATTTTGTACATTTTTTAAAAATTGATTGAAAATAAAACAACATAGGGCTGGGGATTTAGCTCAGTGGTTCCGGTGCCTGTCTTACAAGCACAAGGGCCTGGGTTCAATCCCCAGTAACTACATACAACAATGCCAGGCGTGGAGACTCACACCCACCAGCAATCAGTACCACACACCACAGTGCCAGGCGTGGAGACTCACACCCACCAGCAATCAGTACCACACACCACAGTGCCAGGCGTGGAGACTCACACCCACCAGCAATCAGTACCACACACCACAGTGCCAGGCGTGGAGACTCACACCCACCAGCAATCAGTACCACATACCACAGTGCCAAGTTTGGTGGCTCACACCTGTAATCCCAACACTTGAGAGGATTGCTGTGAGTTTGAGGCTGAGCTCAGGACCAATCTAACTACAAAGTGAGACCCTGTCTCAAAAAAGAAAAAAAAAAAATAAATAAAACCCCAGATCCTTAGGAGGTCTGGCAGGACCTAAGTCACCCCACCCCACATAAGTCCCCGTGGCCCTCTTGCCTTTCTGCTGTCCACCATTAGGCCCTCTCACAGGCTACTGTCTCCCCTGCCTCTCACCTCCCCAGCCTGGCCTGCATCTGGGAAAAGGTCAGGTTTAGTCTTCACAGGCGCAGAGGCTTTTCCTCTAAACCAATGCCAGATGCCTGAAGTACACACACGCTTGTCCTTCCTTATGACACCAATCACAGTCTGTGGTCAATACTGCTATGACTATGTGACTCTAAGCTGCAGGAGGCCACTGCCCACCCATGTGACACATATGCCCCCCAAGCACACAAACGCTGGGGCTGCAGCTATAGAACTGGCCAGCAACTGACATCTGAGACAGAAGAGTTCAGGCATGGAAAGAAGGAAGAGCAAAACACCAGCCAAAACTGCAGAGAGGGGAAGCTCAGGCCTTGGAATGGTGCAGGGACTGAGGAGTTTCAACGGGGAACTGAAGCCAGACCCTAGAGGCCCAGGAGCCCCATCCTGGAAGCAGAAGCAGTAGGTGAGGACTCACCTTTAAGCTTAGCAAACAAGGGGAAGAAAGGATGAGAGCAGGCACACAAGAGGCTGGAGCAGATCTATGGGGTGGGCAGGGACCAAAAAGAACGAAAAGCGTAAACCTAAGACAAACTGACAGACAGGGAATGGGGACTCTGGATGGGGCAGCAAGGAAAGGCCCGAGGAAAGGACTTTCTGTGGAACACGAGGTGCCTACCTCCTCTCTGAGGGAAGAGGGGAAGAAAAGATGCGTGGAAACAGACACTGCTAGAGGCTGAGAGGGGAATTTACAGGAGCTCAGACAAGCTGACTTTCAGCTTCTGACTGCATGAAACAGAAGGTCAGCTCAAGGGCATGGGAGGTTTATCAGAGAAGTGCTGGGGATGTCAATGGAGATTAAGAGAACTGCCGAGTTAGTGATGGGACCCTTTCTGAGGGCTGGAATCTGACCTGTAGTGGAACTAATTAATTCGATCCATTACATGACTTTCAACACCAGGGCCTGGCAGTCCACAGACCCTCGATTTGGGCCTTAGCATGGGGACAATGAGCAGAGCAGCCTGGGTATTAACATGTCCCCACCAGCTGGCACCCCCAGTGGTGCATGCTGGACTGTCACATCGGGCAGCACGGGATAGTTATGAACACACAGCTCTGTCGTGAACATGGGAACAGGAATATGGTAATCTGAAAGTGGCGTCTGTTTTGTAGCAGTAATATACGGAAACAACTAAACCTGAAAACCTTTATAGTCTGAAAGGTTTTAAGCAAGACATCTGATCTCACAGCATTTCAGTTCTAGAATCTGGGAAGCTACTGCATAGAAGGGAGTCTATATTGCCAGTGATACTGCTGTTTATGGACACACTAGGATGTTCTATTATTAGAATCTAGGTAGCATGTTCCACCTCCTTCTAAATGAAGAAGTATCAAATTCACCAGACAGAGGACTTTAGAAAGGACAATGCTGAAGTTTCTAATGCATTGTTTTTTTGAGACAGGTCTTGCTATGTAGTTCAGATTGACTTTAAAACCCATGTAGCCCACGCTGGCCTCAAACTCACAGTGATCATCCTGCCTCAGCCTCCTAAGTGCTGGGATGACAGGTGTGTGCCACCAAACCCAGGCTCACCAATGCATTTTTAAAAGATAAAAATACTACAAGAATCCTTTCACTTGTCCTTGTAATGCAGTGGGCTGGCTTTCCTCTGCGGAAGGACACAGGCCTGGCTCTGAAATGCCCAGAGTGGAAGGTCCACTTTACCTCCCCTCCTGCTAGTATCCAGGGATTACAGCTCCAATGGTTCCAGTGAGAGAGAGGGAAACCAACTGCTACTACGCTTGTGAGACGCCCTGCTTGCAGGCAGCACAATGTCCAGAACCTGGGTGAGGGTCTTTCTGGAAGCATATGTGTGTGAGTCAGAAGCCTATGACACTCAGGCTTAGCAGCCATCTCTACCCCTAAGTTTTGTCTCTGCACTAGACACCTGAGGGGAAAGCAAAGCAGACAGGCTGCCTAGGCTTCGTCCTTCCCAAGAGTGCCTTTATCAAGAAGTTCATGCTGTGTGGTGTTTCTACTGAAGGGCTGCAAAAGAGCCACAGAATTCAGTGGGATTCCAGAATCTCAGGGTAAACACTGCCAGAAGAACTGAAGCTCTGTGTTATCATCTTTCAGAGAAAAACCAAACACCGACCTTCTTTTCCAATTGAATCTTGGAAGGAGGTCATGCTTCTGGTCTCGAACATATGCTCAGAAAATGCAATCAATCTCCACGACAGGACTGTCTCTTGGCCAGGAAGCTGATTCCACTGGGCCAGGGTGACAACCTGCTCACCTGGGAGGCCTGTGGTGTTTTCGCCTTAGCTCCTATGGTCCATTCAATATGCAGAGGAATTTGTGCAAGGGCCAGAAGTGAGAATACTGACTTTAAAATGATGACTATCTCTGGTGAATGTGGGAGGACAGGAGGGGATTTCTTCAACTGGCTGGTGGGTCTTTACAAACATTCTTTCTCCAAGTAAAGTTTAAAGGGGGTAGGACCAGGGGTGGGGACACAGTAGGTGCAGAACACTTCGCCTGAGGCAAAGCCTGAGGCTGAGAAACTGAGGGCCAGTGCAGGGAGAGCACACCACACACCTGGCAGAGGCATGTACAATGACAGGGAGGGTCCCCATGCCAGGAGGTAACACTGTGAGTGCATCTGGAGGCGCTGGGGGTGGGGGGCAGGAGGAGGGAGGCCTAAGGAAAGGAGCCTGCAAGGGGGAAAATGAGGAGACTGCAGTCCAGGGAAGGGGACCGGGAGACAGAAGGGACTCCAGGGTGACAGGATGAAAAGCGGTACCATTCAGAGAACTAAGAACATCAAATGTAAGGCCTGGGAAAGTGGGAAAGAGCTCAATAATTTCACCTTGGCCACGACTCTGGGAGGCCAGGTGGAAAGTCTCTGTACCTCTGGCAGGTAGCAGGAAGTAAAAAACAGGTACAGAAGAACGGTGTGCGTCAGAAGGAAAAAAAAAATTAAGACCAAGGAATGCACCTGGGCAGTGTTGCTTTGCCTGCCTCAGACAAAAGAGTGTGGATGCGCTTGCATACTGCATGATTTCTCTTATATAAGAAACCTACAGTACAAATAATTTAAAGAGCAAAACAAGGGATGGATGATAGGACTTAGGGACACAGATCCAGGGATCTAGAAATGGCTGAAGGGCAAGTAAAAAGAATGAAGATGAGTTAGATAACATGTACAAAGTCCCCACTATGAATGTACTAAGAAAAAGTACTACAAGTATGTACTGATAAAAATTTTTTTAAAAAAAAGAATGTGTAGAGAATGCTCAGAACTAAGCCTGGTAGTACGTGCCTGTAACATCACAAGTTCAAGTACAGCTTGGGCAACTTTTCAACTGAGCAAGACCCTGTCTCAAAACATTACTTAAAAAGGGTATTTAGTTCTGTGGGACTGCGGCCTGCCTTGCCAGCACAAGGTCCTGAGTTCAGTCCTTGGTACAAAAAAAGGGCCAGGGACATAGCTCAGTGTGAAGTGTGAAGGCCCTGGGATCAATCCCTGGTACCACACACAGAAAAGAAAAACAAAAGGGCTCGGTAAGCCTGAAGGAGCTTGTGCAACATGGGATGCGTGAGTAGGCCCCCCAGGGTCAAAGGCCACCCTCCCAGTCTTTCCTCACTCTCTCCCTTACTGACCCCGATGCACGGGCTGCCCCTTCCTTCCTCACATTCTCCTCCCCTACCCTCTGTGACTGCAGAGGCACCAGGGGCTTTGCCCTGGCTCAGCGGCTGCTGCTCTGTTTCTGTCCCTGGCCCCTGTTACTCTCCTCACCACAGAGAAAGGTTCCTGGCACCCAGTGGTCTACACTCAGTTCATGGTCCTTTGCATGCCACATGGTCCTTTGCCTGCACTTGCCAGGAAATCGCCACGTTCCCATCTGCTGACTGCACAGCACTGAGGCCCCCTTCACGCCATTCCCAGGCTGACCTACGCCACATTCATGTACCCTTACAATCTGTTGTGATGAATGGGAGCAGCTCCAGTCTCTGAGGCGAGAATCACAGGAGTCCATCTTGGCTGGACTTTCCCCTTCGACACCCACCTCTGAATGGCCACTCAAAACCTCTACCTCTGCCATGGTTGTTTCCTATGTTTTACATGCACTGCAAGGGCACCCAACCCTTCCTGCTTCCATGGAACCTCAGGTAATTCACTTCCTAGCTGGTCTTTTTGTCCCCGCTGCCTCACTCACCATCCACACTGCAGCCAGGTCTGTCCTCAGGTTCCATCATCACCTCCTAACCGAATTACACGACTCCTGCGCTGTCTCTTCCTCTGTCTCATTCCCTCCTGCCCCTCATTACTTCCTCTACCTGATGTTCTAGCCCCCACAGATCCCTCAGCCATCCAGATAGCATGGATGTCTGTGTATCCACATAGAAAGCACAATATGGAAACAGAAACCCTCTACCTACTATGCTTGCCCATCCCATCCGTGCCACTGTCAGTGCTCCTCAAGACTCTTCTTACAGCACCACGACTTGCTCCAGCCCCTGACAACACTGAGCACCACTGCAGGCTATGTTATATTGCACACAATTATTCCCTCCACATCCCATGAGGCCACGTGGACCTCAAACACACTATGGGGTTCACCTCAGTGCTCAGGGACCACATCTGGATTGAGGATGTCTGCATGAACAAAGACTTAAGTTGCCTCTCATTCAGTGAACTCAAAGTGCTTCTACAGAAGAATCTGGAAGCAGTTTTCATGCTATTCTACCACAGTAAAAGGTAGCACATTCCTATGGTAGCCTAAAGGTCACAGTATTAATTCAAAGACAAGTTCCTTGGCACACTCAAGGTCAAAGGTGGCTATGGGATTTCTGAACTCCAGAGGCAATGGTGCTATTTGAGATGCTACAATATAGTAGGGTCCACACTGTGGTTAACTCGTAACAAGGACAGGACTCTGCTTTCTCCTAAGTTTACTCACTGAATATACTTTTTCTGGGCCTCTTCTGTCTATTGAACACTGTACGAGCTACACCAGGACCAGGGACCAGGACTCAGAACTTATTAGGGCAACAATCATAGCAGTGAACATACAAATGAGACAAAATTCATGCATTCAACTCAAATTGCCTGAGTACTTTCGATAGGCTAGGCTCCAACTAAGCACTGAGCAAACACCAGCGAACAAGCAGATGAGCAAGCCTATGAACATACACTGAGAAAGACAGAACAGAGACCTGTCCGAGGGAGATGGTGTCATGAACCCAGGAAAGGCAGAACAGAAAGGGGCTATCTAGGGCAGCTAAGGGGCCATGCATGAAGAAAGGGCCACACGGATATGGAGTGGGGAGGACTCCCCAGGGGCAGCTACATAAAGCTCCAGAGAGCAAGTGACTTGAGGTGGTTTCTTTTGGGCAAAGAATGGCTTTGAAAAGAGCAGGGAAAGGCGTACTGGGGCTTAGTGAGAAGAACACAGGCATGGCAGGGGCGGGAGGTTGGCAGTCAGAGGACAGGGTGTTCAGGGAGGAGGGGTGGGAGTCAAGGCCAGCGAAGCCTCGAGGAGTTTGCAGGAAGCCAAGAAGAGCTATAGAACCAAGCAGTTCTGGTCAGCCTGGCTTATGGGGTCACCGTGGAGGCAGTGGCCAGGAGAGCCCGTGGGGCAGACCGTGCCATGAGGGGTGGATGGACGCAGCAGCTGTGGCAATCTGAGGATGTGAGACAGCAATCCCTCGGCGTCCCCTACAGAATGGGACCATGGACTCGGTCAGGCCACACACCCCTAGGCACACTGCTCCTACTGCAGTGTTTACCTACCTGAGACGAGCAGGTGTCGGCTTCAGAACACCCCTCAGATAACAGCTCTTGTCAAACACACAGAACGTTCTCACATTCTGCAGTGGGCTCCACAATTAATGCTGTTGTTCTGGGCTTCAGGGAAGAAGCACTAGGACAGCTTCCTAGGCTCCTGAACCACCAGGCAAACAGCACTCTTGACAGGACGTTTCCCACTGTTAGCTGCTTTCTGCTGCACAGGCACTAAATGTTGTGGCCAATTATTTAAATGTTTGCGTAACATTTGGTAGAAGAAATAAGTTAGTGGTCACTGTCGGGTGGGCATGTCACTCACCCACTCGAGGCTAACTCTTGTCCTGCAAGGTGTCTTATGAAAACAGAATAAATAAAGCTTGCTAAGTGCTTTCCTAAGTATGAAAGTAATCCATGCCCATCAAAGGTATCTTGAAAAATACTGACATTCGTTTTAAATCTAACTTGTGACATCTCACATTTATATTAGCATAAACTCTCCATGCATCCCAATTGGACCCTTAGGATTTGCACAGAGTAAGTCTAATCCCTGCCTCTCAGCACTTCAGCTATTCGAAGACTGCTCTATCACTTTCCCTATCAGTCTTCTCTTCTTCAAAGCATCAACATTTAATTCTTTTTGTCTTTGTTTTTGTTTGTTGATTTATTTGTTTTGTTTTTAAGACAGAGTTTATGTAGCCTAGGCTGGCTTTGAAATCTGAGGGATCCTCCCAGGTCCTCCTGTCTCAGCCTCCCAAGTGCTGGAATTATAGGTGTGCATCATCACACGCCTTTATCAACATTTATTTTTTTTTTTTATTTTTTTATTTATTTATTTTCTTTTTGAGACAGGGTCTCGCTTTGTAGTTCAGGCTGGCCCTGAGCTCAGCCTCCAACTCACATCACAGCAATCCTCCTGCCTCTGCCTCCTGAGTGCTGGAATGACAGGTGTGAGCCACCACGCCCGGCACTGTGGTATGTGGTACTGGTTGCTGCTGGGCATGAGTCTCCATGCCCAGTATGGTACGTGGTTACCAGGGATCGAACCTGGGCCCTTGTGCTTGCAAGACAGGCGCCAGAACCACTGAGCTATATCCCGGCCCCATCAACATTTATTTCAATCACCAATCATATCTCTGTCCCTTAGCTTGGTTTCCCTCATCTGAGCTCTCTCAAGCCTATCAATGTCCCTCTTACAACGCGGCACATGCATCTGACCCTGCTGATTCAGATGGAGCACAATGTTCTATTTTATCTGGTCACTACATGAACTTTGGTTAATATTCCCTAGAGATGCATTAGCTTTCTCATCAGTCACACCCAACTGCTGGTTCAAAAAGCCCAGGTCTCAGTAAGTCAGATGTCTTTCATTCCTTAAGGACACAATTGATTTAACTAAGTTATCTTTGCTAAGTTTTATATTGTTTGTTTTGCTCAATATCCTAGCTGTCAAGATCATTTCAAGGCCCAGCTCTGTCACCAAGCACATTCACTCACTCCATTAGCTGTTCTCCGGTTAGCCATGTCTCGTACCCAAACACTGGAGAGGAAGGCCCCACGCTGCGGGATGCTAGCGGCCACACTTCCCAGCTGGCATGAGCCTTCCACATGGTCTGTCATCCCACCTAGGTGTGCCACTACTCGTGCGCCCTGTGTCTTTACCAGTAGCTACCGTGTGCTAGAAGCCGTGAATGTGACACTCAGTACCATCTCCATGATATCCCTGTTTAAAATGAGAAACTTGGAGGTAGGAGGGTAGAAAGAGAGAAGGGGGATCAAAAATGATCTCTCTCTCTCTCTCTCTCTCTCTCTATATATATATATATATATATATACACACACACACACATATATATATATACGTATATATATGTGTGTGTATATATATGTTTATATACACACATATATATAAATACTCCCCAAAAGTAATGTAAATATTATGTATCCCAAACATGAACCAATAAAAAATAAAAAAGCACATAAATCATTCTTTTAATATTATTTTGTGCGTTTCTTATACTTTAATCTTTTGGAAGTTTATGAAAATGTCCACAATAAAAATTCAAGTGTATCCATTTTATTTTAAATTTATTTGGTTTTGGTGCATGAAATGGATTTTGGAAATACTGCATTTTCCTTTTAAGTTTGAAATGTCCTGAATCTGTGACATTAAGACCTTTTTATTATCATTTCTTGCAATCTAAGGATTTGCTTCATTAATCCTGAAATGAGTCTTTTTTATGTCCTTCACAGTCACTCACATACACACACACACACACACACACACACACACACACACACACACACACACACGCGACCAATTGTAGAAGCATTACCAGTTGTTGCTACGGGCTGACACCGGCTCACTGATGTTAATGTCTGTCATGCTGGGAAGCCAGACCTGCCCTCACCTCCCGTCTTACTCAGAAGTCTGCATCAATTGACACAAAGAAAACTCCCAGTTTCAGGATGCCATGGCCTGACCCATGTACCCATGCCTGTTAGCATCGTGCCAGGACACACCAAGGAGAGCAGTGGCTATACAACTGGGCACCCACAGCTAAGGCAACAGTGATTAAAAAAAAAAAAAAAAACAGCATTTTTCACAATTCAGGTAGAATAATGAACACAATAAGGAAAAACATCAAAAAATGCAAACTAATTTGGATTACAACTGTCCTACAGAAATGTTGGGCTAAAGCAATAAAGCAAAAGCTAAATTTCCCCCACAACTTCAGCATCTCCCATGTGTAAGTCAGGAATGGGCTGCTCTCCCCTGCAACTGCCCTGGCTCCCCCTTGGTCTATTCCACGTCGATACACCTCCCCTGTCAGGCTCTGTGGGCGACATGTCCCATCTCAACTCCCATCAGTTCTTTTGCAGCAGCCACAGCAGCTACTCATTCTGTCCTCCCCTTCTGTGGCACCTCCACTCCATGTCAGTGTTCCATCAGTGGCACCCTCCTTGAAATATGGTGGCAAACATTTCATGGCCACGGGCTGAGGAGGCAGAGCTGCGATATGTCATATGACAGCTGTGCTGGTTCTTCACTGCTGCCTAGAGCTTTGTCACTGAAGACCTGGAAAGTTCTAGTGTTAGGGGCTTTAGCAGGGACTGAGGCCAGCGACTTCCTCTGCAATGTTTTATAAAGTGTCTCTGGGCTGGAGCGCAAGCAAAGGCATTCTAATGCAGAATATCTGGGGCATCTGCATTGCCTATTAAGTTCCTCAAATGGTTTTCATGTGTACCTCCGGTTAAGAATGAGCATTCTACACCAAACTAACTTCTTCTCCGAACTAGCACATCTATATAATTACTAACCTCTCCCCACTAGTGAGGGATAAAACCTATTTATAAAATTGATTCTGTTCCTCACATAAATGAGTGTTAGTGTTAAATGAGCTTTAGCACAAGCAAAAATTAAAGAGTTCAGAAGCAACTGTATCTCCCCCATGTTAATCTGATCCACAGTCAGTCTTGCAAGGTAGAAGAGAAACAGTTTAGCATTATCTTTAACAGTTAGGGTCATCTTTATGGTCTTATATTTTACTTACCGTTTCCAAACTTCTTAAATAAAGACGATAATTTGTGATGTAAACTCTTCCCTTAATGGGGCCATTGAAAGGACATATGTAAATAACTTCTTTGTCTAGTAAGATAAAAAAAGTACCCTAAAATAATGGAAATATATACCAAGATACACAACAAATGGCACTAATTTAATATTAACTACTCAGCTAAGAATAACTATGATCAAATCACTGAAGAGGTGGAAAGCAAGCATTAGTAATGTCCCCACAGTATCACGCTAGGTCCGATCGGAGCAGCTGCGGAGCTAGAGGGCCATCTACCTCTGGACGCTAGCAGTACTTCCCTGAGCTGCATGGACAGTGGATGTGAACGAGGGTATCTCTGCTGCCACCTTCGGATGGCTGTAAAGGGACTATTTGCCTTAATGTAACCAGAGGATGGGACTGCAAGCATGTGGTCTCGTGGACTAACCGTGAGACTGGAGACTGAGGTTTGCCAAACTCCAAGCACACAAATATCGTGATGTTGTTTTTTGTACACCAGCAGTAGAAATCTGCTCTACACTCTATTCTTTATGTTGTAATAGTCCAGAGAAGAGTTTAGCTAGACTCATTTCAAACATTTCAGTGATACAAAACAGATGGTCAAGAGAATAGTACATACTTGGTAGAATCAAACATAAGGAGAAACTAAATCAGAAGAGCTAATTAATTATAATAAAATATATCTTTCTCTTCTCTTTCAAGGATGTCCTTGAATATGTTAATAGCTTTTAATTTTTAAAGAGATTTTGAAATCTCTTTTATTCAGGTCTTAAATGAAGAATACACACTAAAATCACTTCATGCCAGGTCAATTGCTTACTACCCTGCCTACTGTTTGGGCACTACCATCCAGCCCTGGAATGTCATCCATGAAGACCATCACAAGAAAAATATCTTCTCTACTCTTTTCCAGAAACCAGGATGGACACATCCCACTACTTCCTGTCTCAAGATGAAAGTGTCTCATGGTGCTTGGGGACTAAGGCACAAAGGCGCTCTGTGTAGCACCTTCATCTGATCAGAACCATACTGTGTCTTAAACCAAACTCTAGATCTCAGGCCATACATGAAGGGCCCTCAAACAGTGGTAAACCATTAGCTCCCAGTACACTGAAGTGTGCGGGAATGTGTTGACTGCAACATAGAATCTGAATCACAACACTGTCACGTAGCTGACAGGTGGTTCTGTATACGTAAGGCAGGAAAGTCTGGCCCTTCCAAGGTGGTATCTTCCTCTTTATTGGGATTTTTCATGATAACACTGTATCAAAATTTTACCTTGAAATTACTTTCAATTTCTGGCAAATGAAGGACTGTAGACCAGTATGATCGATCACCCGTTATCTCAGAGAGGAGAATCATTAAGCTTCAAATCATAAATTTGAAGCATACATCATAGGCTAGAAAACTTGATATTATTTTGTCCTTATAACCTTAAAGCATAAAAGCCTACAGCTCTGGCTCTAGTAAAAGACTTGTAAAAGATAATCCATGTTTTTTTTTCCTAACTCACACTCAGTCTCTGGTACAGCCACTAGAGTATTGCTGTCCCTGTGAGCACAGGGCTTCAATCAAGACAGGAATGCAGAGTTCTGTCCACCAGCACCTCTAAACACTAGCCTAGCTCCCTCTGTCTTGCACAGAGTAAGTGGGACTCAAGCCAACCTGACTCTGCCACGATGCTCATCTAGTTACTTGATTGTGACATCAGAGTGCTCTTACCAGTAATCAGTGCTTCTCCTGGAAGTCGAGGAACAGTGTCACTGAGATCCCGATTGAGCCCATCTCGAGATGTCTGGAAACCAAGCAGAGGCATCAGAAGTAATGATATGATGTTTATACAGGGTCTCAAAACAGCCTGGGATACGTCACTGAAAATGTACTTCTGTTCTCAGACAGGGTGTCACGATGTAGCCCAGGTTAGTCTTGAACTCGAAGCAATCCTTCTGCCTCAGCCTCCTGAGTACTGGGATAATAGGCACATTGCCACTATACCCAGTTAGATTTCTTTTCTAAGATCTTTTCTAGTTTTTGACTTCTCCACATTGACCAAGAGCCTTATGCTACGTAAGAATGAATATCCACCAGAGAACTCCCTTTTAGAACTACTCCTAGGCACGTACCCCACCCGACCACTTCTGCAGCTCTCCAGGCAAAGTTTTAACCACTAAAACTCCAGGTAAGTTCTGAGAGTTCGGGACCTGGTTGCCTGAAACCAACGAGGTGCGGCAGGGTCCATCTTCGGCCTGTGACCTGTAACACCAGCATCTGTGCAGGCCACTGGGTTCTACTGCGCTTGTTCTAGGTGCTTTTTTCAACCTATGCAGCAATCATTTCATGTGTAAAGTCAGCAACGTCTCCCTCTGAGAAACAAACATACTAGCACACTTTGGCGCATTCTTAGGACTATCCAAACAGATACAGAACAAGAAAAATGAGAAGTGTATATTTAAGGGACACAGAATCTATCAAAGAGGGATGTTTTGTTGGATTTTTAATGGTTTATCTTTTTTACTCAACAGAAAAATTAAAATTCCCTGTCAATTTTGAGTTTTTTCAGTTTTTTGAGACAGGGTCTCACTTTGTAGTTCAGGCTGACCCCAAACTCAATGCGTAGCCAAGGCCAGCCTCAAACTCATAGCAATCCTCTTGCCTCTGCCTCCTGAGTGCTGGGATTACAGGCGTGAGCCACCATGCCTGACATTGTAGTATGTGATACCAGGGATCAAACTCAGGACCTTGCGTTTGCCAAGCAGACACTGGAAAGATGCTGGAACCAATAAGCTAAATCCCCAGCTCGATTTTGAGTTTTTTTTAGTGCTTGCAAGGGTGTTTTAGTTAGAATGGGGGAGGGATGTGGGCAAGAGAACTGTTCCTTGCCTTCTTCAATGAGAATTCCAGTCATACTCCTTGGAGAAATGGTGTGGGAAGCAGTTATTACCCCTTATTTCTGTTTCTCACTAACCAAACAAGCAGAAGGGGCAAATGTCATACTCAATGTACTTTCTAAGTGCCGCAGTTTTGGACCAGGAGAAAAGAGTATAATGAAATCTCCAAAAAAGAATGGGAATGTTTGATTAACACAGGATGACATGAAACTGACACCGGATAATACTGTATATAAGAGAAAACTGCACAAGGAATTACAATTACACTGTTGAAGCTATTTTCATATTTAGAACTTCTTCTTATACCATAAAAACACTAAAAGAAAACACAATAAAAGCTCATACAATCTTGAAAATGAAGAAGGTTCCTGTGGGCACTGAAAGCAGAAAATATAAAAGACTGACAAATGGGATTATATAAAAACATTGAATCTCTAAATTAAAAAAAAATATATCATGAACAGTGGGATGAAGAAGCCGGACATGGTGGAGGCACGTATTTGTGATTCCTAGCACTTTGGAGGCTGAGGGAAGGGGCTCACTGCAAGCTAAGGCTGCCTCGGCTACACAGTGAGTTCAAGGCCAACCTGAACCGCATTGTAAGACCATGCCTCAAAAAACCAAAAACAAACAAAAGAGACCAAGAGATGGTGGGGGGAGGGGAGAGGAAGGGGATGAAAAATGACTTAAGAAGTGTTATATACCTATATCATCTCCCCATAAGTAATGCAATCTTTATGTACTGCAAACATGTACCAATAAAAATAAAAAGTAAAAGGCTGACAAAGTAGAAAACGAATCCTGTATGCTATAAAGTGCTCACTGTCACAATGTAAAGAATATCTGTAAATCAAAAAAAGAGAATCCTCTCTAAATACCCCAAAAGCAAGTAAGCAAAGGACATAAACAGTCACACTGGAAAAAAAAAATTCAAATGAACAATAAATGCACTTTTTCTTTTTTTTAAGTCAACCTTGTCAGTAATCCAGGAAGACAAATGAAAAGACAGCCTTTTGCTGTCTTCTGATCGCTGGAGACCCTTACGTGTACACTGCCAGGGGAACATGAATTAACCTTTCTGGTGGATAAAGAGGCTATGAATAAAGCTTACTTTAAATTCATTCCTCCTTTCCATCTATGTTCTGAAATCTCCCTCTAATTGCACAATTTCCCCCTGGCTACTAGGAGCCATTTTCTGTTAAAGTCACATTTGTTTTAGTCATGCAACTCTTTTATCCTCACCATTAAAAAAGAATGCCAATATTTAGGAAGGCATAATAGCTGGCTCAGTGGACCTTGACCTAACAATAGGCCTGGGACAGGGGCTCGCCTAGGACCTGATGTGTAGGGTCTGGTAGCAATTCAAGAACAGTTTCTCAAAAATGAAATTATATGAAAAGTTATAAGAGTGAGCAAAACTCACTTCATACATATAGGGTATACTATCTCAAAATCTTTCCTGGAACCAAGTGGGATAGTAAATAAAATCACAAGTATTAATGTACTTATATGGAGTACATAATGAAATAGCAATTCAGTACCCCCCCAAATATTGCCTAATATTCAAATATGAAAAGAAAATGCTCAGAGATACAGATAAATGAAAATTCAACTTACCCTCTTAATAGATTCATTCTCCAATGAGTGTGAATTATACTTAGTTGATGCAGAGGCCATACTGGAAACTCTACCAAGAAAGACAAGCATTTTATATTAACTGAATAGATATTGGAATTTCTAGTACATGTGACATCAGAGACTTAAATATTTCAACTGAGTATAGACAGTATTCCTTTGCAGGCCCTTTCCCCTTATTAAGCCCTGGTAGAATGAACCGTAGTATGGGAAAAGTAGTAGTACATAGTATGGGAACACAGTATGGGAGAAGCTCCGACAAGGTTCAGGGAACATGGAAGAACACAAAAGAGGAGCTAATGAGGAAGGTGCCAGATAGATCCCAGGAATTCTGATTCCCAGCACTCAAGGTTGGCATCTAAATTAAAAAAAAAAAAAAAACCCTTAATGTTTATCAATGTGCAGCCAGCTTCAAATTTCAATGCCTCTTAATTTTTAAAGATAATTTAGAGGCAGCCAAGTAGAATAGGGTGGACAATTTAACTTATACTGTTTTCCCCTGCAAGAATTCTGTTTTCTTCAAATGAAGGAAGTTTAATGTGGCATGGGTTTGACTGAAATCAAACTAGAAAGATTTGATTTAAGCAGTGTTTTCAAGAGAGAGTATATACTTCATTTAACTGATGCATAGTCATCCCAATTCAGACAAAAATAAAAGCATGTGAAACATATACACAACCATTTTAATGTATTTATCTAGACTTATAAAGAGTACATTAACAAAAGAAAACTAGAAAGCTTTATTTTATTACAATTAATAAGATAGATAAATATAAAGTCATTAAGAGGTAAAGCACACCCAGTTCAACCAGGTAATTGTGGGCATCACAGGATCTCTTTGTCAGGCTGCATTAAGAGAGTGGCCACTCCCAAACAAAACTCAGCATTAAGATTATCGACACACTGTGACCTAAAGCCTACTCATTTGGTAGCTTCACACTGGACTGAGACAAGTGACCATGAATAGACCAGGGCAATCTCCAGGACAGAGCCAGAAGATGGTTAGGTGAGGGCAGTCTTACAAGATTAGGACTGGCAGGTTGCCCTCACACAGCATCTGTTCTGTAACAGTGAGCCTGTGTCCATTTGGTTCGTGGCTGTATCATGGCACACGATGGCATCAGCACCTATCTAGTGAAAGAGTACTGATTATTAACATTTAATATCAGCTAACGTCACGATGGGACCAAATCTTGGCACATTGGAAGTAGGGAACTACAATTGAGACCTAATTTGTCATATGCTGTGGCATTTGAATGCTGGAGCCCATGAGTTCAAGGCCAGCCTAGGAGACAAAGAAAGACCTTAGCTCAAGAAAATAGAGGGAGGGGTGGGGAAGGGAGAGAGAGAGGGAGGGAGAGGTAAGGAGGGAGAGAAGGTGAAGAGAGGGAGGAAGACAGAAGGGAGGAGAAGGGGAGAAAGATAAGAAAAAAGCAAAGCAAAAATAATTGATAGAGGTACTCAAATTTTAAAAACCTGAAACTACTAAGAGGTAGGACAACTTAAAATTAAAAATAGCTTTAAAATATTTACGAGTAACTCCAAGTGAATTGAATTTAGACAAAATATTACACTATGCTTTGAAATCCCCTCTAACCTTAAGAGTATGTCCAAGCAGGAGATCCATTTTCTCAGAGAGAGCATAGTGTAGGACAAGCCCGACCCCGCAGGTGGTAGAACGGCCTCAACACTGCCCTGCTCACATCAATGGGGTTCTATGTTGGGAGAGGTTCTTTCTTTGGTAAGGGATATGAAACTCATTTTTAGTAATCAAATATTTTAATATCTAAGTCAGTGATTTATAAAAGCAAAAGTCAACAAAGCAAGCTTAAAAGGCCAGATTATATGGTCCACCTGTCTTCACTTCCATGAGACTATTCCTAAACCACAGTGATTCTCTGTTGTCCTCAAGCCTTCTGAAAAATTTCAATTGAATATAAAAGAAGAAAAGTTTCTTTCCCTTTTATTTCTAAACTGTTTATTGAGATGCAACTCATGCATCACACAGTTCACTCTTTCATATGTGCAATTTAAAGGGTTTTTTGTTTATTCAGCATAGTGCAAACAGCACCAAAATTGATTTTCGAGCATTTTTATCAGCCCAAAGAGAAACCTCAGCTCCTCAATGCCCAGCCCCTCAGCAACCAGGGAAACTGCTTTGGGTGGCTATAGTGGTGTCCATTCTGAGCATTTCAGATCCCACACAGTCCCAGGCCCCGGTCTCCAGCTTGGGAGTGCTCGCTTTTGGAGTTACATCAGGCACTGCTATGATTCAAATCCAGGCCACGCACAAGCCGGAGTTCAAGGGTCCAAGTGACATCGGGCAGTTCCAAGATGAGCCCTTCTCTGGTGAATGATTTCAACAGCCCTGAAGTTTACAGACACGGGGCCAGATGGAGGAGCCAGTTCCATTCAAATCCCATCGCTGCCACTCGGAACAGTTTGACCTTGGGTAGGTTATTTAACATCGCTGGGCTTCTGGTGCTATTATTCCTATTTTCCTCCCTCATTGTCAGGCAAAAGGAATGGGCTAATACATGTAAAGGGCTTAGAACTATTCCTCGTATCCATTAACAAATTATCAGCATTTTTTAATTATGAAAGGAGCATTGCTGAATGCCAACACCACAGCCAATTCTTCTACAAATTAGTTCTGATCTTAGAAACATGAGACAGAAAGTTAATTATTACAGAGATAGTTTATGACTAAATTCTAAAGCTTTTGTTTTAAAGAAAAAAACTTATAATAATAACGGCTGAAATAAGGCACTGGGAAATCGTGTGATACTTTTTTCTGCCTGATTCATAGGTTGTAACTGCCTGTCCAGGGTCTTACCGAGTAAAAAGAGTTCGTCCACATCTTCATCTCTAAAACAAGTATGTTGGGCTAAATGCAGTTCAAGAATATGTAGAAGCCAGAGTGAAATTTACAAAAGCCAGCTGTCCCAAACCCCTAACAATCAAGCTTAATCTTTTTTATTTAAAAAAGCATTGATTTTTGGCTACCTTGGCTTTAAAACAAAAACTAAAGCTTAATTCCCTATATAAATGTTAATTACAAGATTCTACTCCAAGGTAAACTTGTATCATTTTTGATCCTCAAGAAAAACTTTGCAATTACTTAAGCCCAATGCTCTCCTGGACAGAGAAACAGGGTGTGTGAGGAGGCCGTCCAGCCAGCCAGTGACGGCCCGCTCTACCCCAGATGTCCCAAGACTATGGTGTGTTTTTTGGTATCTTGGGAGAAAGCAGGTTGGCTGTAGCTGATTCCAACCTCAGTAGAACAAACATGAGGCCAATCAACCTCTGGGGCCTCTCAGCCCCTTCAAACAAAGCTATTTAAAGGCGCTATTATTGAAGAAACCAGATTTTGCAATATGCTTGTCTTTCTTTAAATGCAAGACAAATTCCGTGGAAGGTTCTTCTCTCCCTGTCCCTTTTAACTCTTAGCACCTTTCAAACACTGATACTGTCCCCAGATGGGATACAAGCCCCCAGCAGGGTACAAGCAGTGGGACAAAATTCTTGGCTTTTAAAATTTACTGCTACATTCACTGCACCTGTAATAGTGCCCGGCTCCAACAGGAACTCAATAGGCATCCGCTAAATGCAGGAAGAACTGGGCAGTAAAGACCTGGCCAAGGAACTTACTGAGTGTTCTCCCAATATGTCACTTAGGCCAGGGGTTCCTGCATGCTTATTAAGGGGAGGGCAGCAAGTACTCGGCTAATCAAGATTTGCAGTGTCTGACAGCTCGATGCACAGAACTGATGTGCCAACTTATAAACACTCTGCACTAGAAAAAACCAGAACTGTGGTATCTTCCACTGCAGACTTTTCCCATGAGGCAGATGTTTTAAATTAAGGTACAAAAACCCCTTTGCTCATGCTCTTCGTTCGGGCTCCGAAGCTGCTTTCTCCTTTCCGTGAATGTGAAAAGAGATCACACACAACACCTGGAGCAGACATAACTACAAACATTTTAAACAAACACAGGACAGGTTTATCCTTACTTAAAAAACTGAAAACAGCAGAATTAAAAGTAACTCTGCCACTGTCCCACTACACACCCAGGGCAGCACTCTTCCCAGTGGTTATCTGACTTGAGGTCACCGGCCCTTGAGAATACTTTTGCTAGACTCTGTGTACAAACAAAGCAGCGACAAGAGGCAGGAGCGCTTTCTCTTTTGATCCTCCTTAATGTGATTTATTACTGTGTTGGCATTTAAACTAATTCCAACACGCTCTCTCTCCAGAGGGCCCCTGGAGGGCCGTGCAGACCTCCCCAGTCTTCAAAGGCAATTTGCACAGTGGTGAGTGGTGAACAAGCAGCTGCTCAATTCAGTATTCAGGCTTTGGAAGGAAATATCAAACACCATACTTGGGGCAGCCTGCTTGACACTATGGGGCCCAGTACTCCCTTTCCTACAAAACAAAATTCAGTAAAACCCTGTTTCCTAGCTTAAATGAAGGTATTATCAATTGAAACACAATTTTAAAAAACCAACATACTGCCTTCATTACAGTATGTAGGATAAGCACAAGGACAGTGACTTTTAATAAACATTCCTTTCAATGCATTACACCCAAACCCAAAACAACCCTCCCTTTTCCAATTTGGCCTCTGGGGGAGGGTCACCTGCAGTGAGCGCTGGGTTCTGTGCCTTGGGTGCCAGTGAAGCAGGATTTACTAGATTCAACATATGCTGTTTCTGTCAAGGTCACATAGACTCCAGGCTACGTAGAAGGCAAAAAAATGAAAATGTTCCTTGCAATGTCTCCAACCAAACCACTCCAGACAAAATAAAAATGTCCAATGTCCTAGCCATTTGGGGACATGAGCACTATTAACTTAGTGTTGACATGCACTACTCGGGGGTAGGGGTGCTCAGCAATCCTGAAAACAAACTAGGATTGGCAAAAGCAGGAATGTGTTTCGTTTTGATCCATTTCCCTTTGAACAGGAACTGGCAAACTTCTGGGAAGGGCCAGCTGGTACATACTGCCGGCTTTGTAGGTAATGTATTTCTGCTTCAGCTCTGCCATGCTACATTCCTGGTAGCACTGAAGTGGCTACACAGAAATGGGCAAAGTTTGATTTACAAAATAGGCTGTCACCCTCTGCTTTAAACTATTAAGATAAATTACTTTCAAATGAACTTTCTACAACTGAAGCAAATAATAATTGTGTCCTTTTAACCTGCAAAATAAGCTATTAACCCCACCATTCACAGCTTGTCAGAATGCTACTACTACTCTCAGCTGTGAAGGGGAGTGATACAGTTGAAACAAGAATAGGGATTCTGTATTCAAACCAGTGCGGGCTTCTGATCCCAATTCTGTTCTCTTATTTTTGTGCCACTGAGGATCGAACTCAGCACCACTGAGCTGAATCCCCTGCACTCCAATCCCAACTCTGTCAATAATAATGATCACACAACCTTTAATAAACTACAGCTGCCTGTCTGTAAAGTGGACCTGTTACCTGTAACTCTCACCAGGCTGTGAGCAGCAAGATGGAAAAGGACGGCACAGCAAACCACATGGCCAAGTACCAGTCCCCCTACCATGGCTTCTGGCGAACTTTTCCGTTATTCCTCAAACTGGAGCTAACACGCCAGGCTGGACTGTCTGTAAACCATACCACATCATTGCCAGCCTTGCCATCCTGCACCCATCTTCTCTAAGATGACTGATCTAATCTTGCCAGGCCTCTGAGCAGCCTTAGAACAGTCTGCCTTCCAAGTCTCCCCACTTCCACTAAAACACACACTTGCTTGCCAGCGAGGGAAACTTCCCATGGAATTCCTAACAGAGATCTTATGTCACTACCTTCTGCTTTGGTCCAAGCCATCTAGAAATACACTGACTCTAAGAAACTTCTGGCCTCACCCCCTCAATGAAGTGGTTTACTATTCAAGAGACGCATGTAACTCACATGCCTTAGAGCTTCTCATTTGCCTTAGTCACTTTATATCTCTTGACCAAAGGTATCTGGTTTACAATGATTCTTCAGAAATTATAAACAGTGAAGTAGTGCTACATTTGGAAACTCATCCCTTGCCATTTTGACATTTCTAATTCATCCTCAGGACACACCTACTTTAACTTTTTTAAATGTTGCAATGACCTCTGGATAAAAACAATATAATCTAGACCCTGAAGAGAATGGATTTTGAGTCATTTTTCCCAGTGGTTAGTGATGGATTTGGACTGATCCATTCACTGTAACTCTTGGTCTCCTCATGACAAATGGCATATCTTCAAGACAGCTGATTGGCTTTAGTGGCATGAGCTGTTGCCACAGAATGAGGTAATTTTAGAAATCCTTTATAAACTGAAATTGGTATGGTAAATTACATAAAAAGCCAAATACCATCAGGTCATTCTTTTAATGTCCAAAGGTTACCTAACAATATGGCAGACATTTAAACAGATCATTAAGTTCACCGATGGATTTTGTAAGAATCAGATACCTGCCAGTAAACAAAGTTTTAAAATAGGACAAGATCAAGTTCTCATCCACCTGCCAATTCCAAAACTCACGAACCCAACTGAGCTGCTCCATGAAAGAAACTGTCTTTTGTTGAACTATTTTACTCAGTGAGAACTATTCCCATAAGATACATTTTAAATTTATAAGTAAAGGTATCTTCTTAAGCAAAAGTTAAAATAGTAAGTGTTGAGTAAACACATGTAGAGAGCTATCGTTATTATAATAATCAAAGAGCCCATTCAAAATACGTCCTTACATTCCAGGGACCTTCTCAGCACTGGGATAAAGGACCCCAAAGAAAAGCCTGGGGAGTGTGCAATAATGACAAAGATTTTTTTCCTCCAAATGGAATAAGTGATGGAAGGGGAAGGGAAGAAAGATAAACTCTAGGATGGATGTGCAGTTTCTAGACAAATAAGGAAGAAAACAGACAGCAGGTGGTAATGTGCCCTTCCCACCAGTACCCCTAGGTGCTGTCCTGAAACATAGAAGACAGAACTTTGCTGGCACTGGCTCAAGACACAGGAAGCATTTCCTGGCCTCCCCGTGCACGCACATCACATGCACACACACTTCACTTCTTGGGATGCCACACACGCTTCTAATATTTCATGTCTCCTGCATTTCACACTGCCCAACCACTGCCCTTCTGTGTCTTGCCTCTCTGCTCCGTTGCCAGAGTTCCCGAAGGGCCAGGGCTATGCTCTCTGTTAGGATGCTCGCACACAGCAGTGTGAGCCTTCACTGAACTGCTCAGTGAAGAAAGTAATAAATACAGCATCATCCTGTCTGTGAATTTCCAGAAACTGATCTCCAGCCATTTAATGGTCCTCAGACCTGCCTCCCCAGGGCTGATCTGTGCTTTGATTTACATTTATATCATTGTGAACATATGCACACACAGCTAGAGCATGCCAACATCACACGTTTGTGCTTTTGCATAAATGGAATCAGCCCACATCTTTGTTCCTCCTTTGTTTCTTTACACAGATTGTTGGGAGTACTAAAGGTGAAGATGGGTGGTGCTGCCCATTCCCACTCTTCTTTAGCACGCCCCACCTTCTCACTCCGTGTCCTATCTCCTCCGCCTGCTCATGTCAGCTGCTTCCAAGTTTTACTCTTACAAGCTGGGCTGTCACAAGCATTCCTACACATGTCTCCCATTCCTGGTACATATGTGTAAGAACTGCAATGATATTTGGGGGCAGATCTTCCTATATCTTTGCCTGATTTAGCAGCAGATATATTTTAAAACTTGATACAAGTATGGTGGTACACACTTGTAATCCCAGCACTTGGGAGGCTGAGGCAGGAGGATCATTTCAAATTTGAGGCCACCTGGGCTACACAGTGTTGAACTCTAGCCTGGACTACATAATGAGACCCTGTCTCAATAAAAAGAAAACAAACAAAAAAGCACAATACCAAAACAACAATAAAACTTGACGTATATGGAGAAGGTAAACAGTCATGGATATGGAACAGTCATATTCAGAAGGATATCCTTCTATTTAGGCATTTAGCTATTTATCTATTTTTTTCAGCCATAAATACAAGATTATGATAAAAATGCAGACAAATTTATCACTTAAAGTGAAATCTCAGGCCCAGCCACACTATAATCCGAGCAGGTGTGCAGTGGACTAGGTTCCCAGGGCTGCTGGAACAAAGTAGCACAGACTGGATGGCTTAGAATAACAGAAACAGATTCTTTCCCAGTGCTAGAGGCCAAAGTCTGAAATAAAGGCATCAGCCAGGCCCTGACAGGTGCCTTCTGCAGCCTCTAGAGCGGGACGTTGCTTCTGGTGGTGGCTGCACCTTATGGCTTGTCACTGCACTCTCCACCTGTTCCTATACATGGCATTGTCCTTGGGAGTCTGTGTTTTCTCCTGGGCTTTCTTCTAATGACACCAGTGATGGCAGGTTATGGGCCTAACCTTCTCCAGTATGACCTCACTCTATCTGTGTACACTTTCCAAATAAGATCACATTCTGAGGTACTGGGGGGGGGGTAGGACTTCAACATATCTTTTGGGGGGGACACGAATTCACCCTGCAAAAACACAAGGTTAGTCACATACATCTACAAACTGGTCATTACCAGCATATGATTACATTCAGAGCTACTTGGTTTGTCCCATCTTTAAGCACTCAGCGAACACAGATTAACCAGTACTGAAATATTCATATGGCTTCCCAGAAGAAATAATGAAATGACTCCAGAACAACCACCTCAGACTCATCCTTCAGTCAGCATATGCTATTACTAAGTCTTGTTTTCCTCCAGTTCAGAATCAGTCAGTATATATATGCTAGGCCACTACTCTGGACCACTCCCTCCCCCCAATGAAATGGATCTCCAAGGAACTAACAGCTGAGTTGGTGAGATAATGAACAAACATAAGACAAGGCACATAGCAATAAAGATAATGAACAGGCATAAGAAAACGGAACAGGAATAAAGATAGTAATAGAGGTGATTTGACAGCAGTGAAACAGAACATCTGCTTAAAGATAACGATCACAGCTTCCATTTTCCAATTGTTTGCTACCTACCAGGCACTGTTTGAAGCACATACAGAGTCATTTAACTCTCACCAACAACCTCTGAGGTTTCCCAGTGTTACTATCTTCTTGGGCACCTGACAGACATGAGGATCAGGAAGGTTCGACAGCCTGTCCACTAGTAACTAACAGCAGATGCCTGGCATTCTAATTCTCTAACTGATGATCAAGTAAGAGAACATTAGGCTTCTGCTTAACTGTTTAATTAAAAAGATTTTCTGGAATTTCATTTATGTAATAAAATCTGACAAGTCACAAAAAAGAGCCTAAGCTTTCATTTTAAAGATAAGTAAAGATGATTTCTCCCCTAAATCCATGTCCATGAGGCCCTGAAATAGTACCCTTGTTTGTCCACTGAAATAGCCTTGTATCACACGAGCCCACATTAAAAGTGTACTTTTTAAAAAGTGAAAGCCTTAATTACTAGTGGGAAAAGCCAAATAAATATCCCACACGGTGAGACTGTGATATAATGAGGCATTTGTTCAAAAGCCTATCAGAGCACAGGATGTGAAACGAGTTATTTCCTCCAATGGTGCACATCTATTTCGGCCATGCTATTACTAAAATATTCTTCAAATTCTTCCTTTGAAACTGACCTTAGAGGTTAAAACTACATAAGATGCCAGCTCATGAATTTTAATCCAAATCCATTTTTAAGCCAAAAATAATGCTCTTCACAGCACCAGTGCTCCCATGTATTTAATACATGTGCTTCAGTGATCTGGGCCCAGAGCCAAATGCTGAATCCTCACTCAAAGACTGATACCATTGGGAGTACTGTTTTTAAGGCACCTCAGTCTCTGAAGACCATTCCAAAGAGTTCCAAAAAATGGGCTGAATAATTTTGAGTTGGTGCTTTCTGACCTTGCTTTACCTAAGTTTGGGAAATGTTGCGTAGGGTCGCTCAATTCTTGAAAAGATTAGGCTTGACTCATCTCATTTAAGCCTAATTTACAAGAGCAGACTGACTATGTTGGTCAGCAGAGATGTGCAGTAGGAGTGGCAGCTTGCTTGACAGGACAGGCCGTATGTGGTAACAGAGGAGTGTCCAAAGGGAATCCCCAAAAGACTGGCTTGATTAGGATCCTAGGAAACTCAGATTAACTCGCAGTGACTCAGAGGATATGGGTAACAGTCATCCTTCTATTTAGGCATTTAGCTATTTATCTATTTTTTTCAGCCATAAATACAAGTAACCATTTATCTGTTACAGAAGGGAAAGGACTGTTCTCAAACATTTTTTGAAATTGCCACCACTGGTAGAGAAGGCCTTATAGATATGGAAGAAATGATCTAAGAAAAAAGACAGAAATAAAAAAGCAGAGATAAAGAACAAAAACCAATGTTAACAGAACAGCAAAGAAGGAGAAGATGAAGAAACTCCAGTTCTAAAACAATACATATGGCTCTGACAGAGAATTTTCATGCCAACAGCAGCATATGTTGTGACACAGAGGAAAAGAATTCTCAAACTCCAGATGGAAGTTCCATTATCAACACTAGAAGGCAAAGCTGGGGGGCAATGGTTGAAAATGGTATGGAAATGCTAACATAGTTAACAGGGTATTCATACCATCCTCCTGATGGCTGCAACCAAGACAACAGGGCTCCTACAACCATATTCAATATCCAATCTGGAGTTTTAAAATGCTCAGCAGAGTAGTCACAGCACTTAAGAAAACTTACAGCTGAAATCACACTTACTGGAATAAATAAATGATTTTTCACTAAGAGTGGGAAGGGCAAGGATCGCCACTCTCATCACTTGTACCTAAAATCTTTTAGAGATCTTAGCAAGTTTAATAAGTCAAGAAAAAGGAATTCAAGACATATGGATATAACACACTGGAAGGATGAAGTAAAATTATTTGTAGACAACATGGTAATATGTGTAAAAAAATCCTGAGATACTACAGAAAAACTACTAAAATAAGTAAATTTAAGGTTACACGATACACAAGGCCAATATAGTATCAATAGTTATTGTATTGTTAACAATGAATAAACGGACATGTAAATATTAAATGCCCTCTGCAATAACAGAAAAATGTAGTTTTTAACAAATCATGTTGAAGAACTATATACTGAAAACTAAAACATTGCTGAGAGAAATCTAAGAGTTAAATACATGAAGAAATACACTACGCTTAAGGGTCAGAAGATTCATTATTGTCATGTCAATATTGATCTATAAGCTCAATGTAAGGCCTGTCAAAATCCCAATGGGCTTTACTGCCAAAACTGACAAGATGATTCTAAATGTTCTATGGAAACACAGAAGACCAAGAATAGTCAGAGCAACCTTGGGGGAAAAAAAGAACAAAGTTGGAGTACTTTCACTACCTGAATTCTACACATAAATACCTCATTGATCAAGACAGTGTAGTACTGGTATAAAGATAGACACATAGATTGATGGAACAGAACAGAGTCCGTGATTAGGTCCATTTTTTGGAGGTCCTCCTACCAAAGATCAGTTGACTTTCAGCAAAGGTAACAAGGTGAGTCAATGGGAAAATGATAAGTGCTATCTACAAATGATCCTGAGAAAATTTGATGTTCTTATGAAAGAAAAACTAAACCCTGACCTCACACTTTAAGTGTGAACCTGAAGTGGAACACACATGCATTAGTTTCACATTACTGCAATAACCGACCTGGCAGCTGTTAACCACATTCATCTATTGTGTCCTGGTTTCTGAGTAAAGCGTTCAGGCTCAGCTTAGCTGGGGTCTCTGCTGAGGGTCTCACAGGAGGCCGTGAAGCTCATGGTCAGACTATATTCTCATGTGGAAGCTCATCAGGGGCAGACTTGCTGCGAAGCCACTACAGGTGGCTGGGAGCTCTCACTTCTGTGAGTCTGCCTTGGCAGATCTTAGAGAACATTGCTTTCCTCCACAGAGTTGCTGGCATTGACAACCCATAGGGACAATCTCTCACATCTGCAAAGACCTTAATTCAGGCCTTCTTCCAGGATAATCTCTTTGCTACCTCAGGACAACTGTTCCTGACCTTCCATCTGCAGATTTCCCATATTCCATTGGCTAGAAAAGAGATTCAGGTCACACTGACACCCAAGCAAAGGCAACATGCAGGATGTGAACACCAGTGGCTGGGAATCTGGGGGGCCAGCTCGCGGTCTGTCTGACACAACAGATACAAACGCAAGAGTTAAAACTACGAAGCTCCAGAAGGGGAACATGGACGAACTCTCATGGACGTAAGTTGGGCAAAGATTTTTAGAAAACAAAAAAGCACAACTCATAGGGAAAAAAATCAATAGGACTTCCTCAAAATTCACTCTTCAGCACAGTTAAGAAAATAAAAGGGAATGTGGTCTGGCGATGCCTTGCCTACGTACAGTATTTACACAATGCCACACCAATGTTCACAGTTGCTTCATTCATAATGATCCACAACTGAGTCAAGGCCGATACTCACTGACCGGTGAGCATTAAGTCCACGCTCCTGAATACCACTCAGCAGTTGAGGCCAGAGCTGCTGGTACAACACAAAGACAAATACGAGAAGGATTATGCTCAGTGAAAGAAGCTGGACACACAAAGCCATATAAACGTGTCCTTGACAAATTTCAAAGAATTATTATCATCACCCCACATTCTCTGACCAGAATGAAGTTAGGAATCAGTTTTGAAATCAGTTTTGAAAATTCCTAGAAAATATATTTGCAAATTTAAAAACATTCTTCTTAGCAGCTCACACACAGGTGAATGAGTAACAATGGAAATTAGAGTATACCATAACTAAATAATAAAAAATTTTGAAAAATCTAAGCAATGAAGTAAATTCAAAGACAGAAGGGGAAAATGGGTGATTTCTAGAATATATTTTAATGAAAACTTCAGAGTGTGAATAGTGTACGAAGTAGGCTTTTCTACATATAAAAAAGGGGGAAAATACAAATATATATGTGTGCATTTATGCTTCAAATTTGCAAAAGAACAAAATAACAAAAGTGATGAGGGGCAGCATGTTTGCCCAGGGACAGATGGAAGCACCACTTTCCTAAATGTATCCTGCTATCAAGTTTGACTTTTAAATCATGCCAAGTTTTAAAAATCATATAAAGATTAATTTTAAAAGCCAAAAATAAATGAACATAATCATTATCAGGTTGGCCCCATAACCACAAGTGACGACCCTCTTGTAAGATTAATCAAGGAAAAGGGCACAAACAACAGTAGGGTACAGGAATGAAAAGGCAACTACGGGTACAGCCAATATCCACTAGAAGTTTAAAATATTCCAGTCCCAGCTGGCTCTATGCACAAATTCGGTTATCATTCTAAGAACTCACAATCTCAACCTTGTTTTTTTAATTTTTTTGAGGCAATGTCTCGCTTTGTAGTTCAGGCTAACCCTGAACTCACAATGTTTGTAGCCCAGGCCAGCCTCGAATTCACAGCAATCTTCCTGCCTCTGACTTCTGAGTGCTAGGATTACAGGTGTGAGCCACCACGCGCTGGCATTGTGGTTTGTGCTATCAGGGCTCAAACTTGGGACCCTGTGCTTGTCAAGCAGCCGCTCGAACCACTGAGCCAAATCCTTGATCCCACAATCCCAGTCTTACACAAAATTTCCAGCGAATAGGAATGAGAATACATGACTTGCTTTATCAGGCTAGTATGCTGATGGGACTATACTAGACAGAGATGATATAAAGAAAGGAAGTTCGATTCTCACTCACAGGTATCGGTAACAAAATCCTGTAGAAGTTGCCAATCTCCTCCAGTACAGTGGTACTGTACCTTGTACTCATCATTAATCTGCTCTGGGAGGCTTGATAAATACCAAACAAATGGACACCCATAAATCCCAGCCTGCACTTGACAGCCAAAGAAATCACTAGGACTGGAGTAAAATTTTCACATCAAAATGTGTCAAGTACCAAATTTGATGACTTTCAATGCAGTCAAGTGTGTACCAAGGTATGACTATTGTAAGAAAGATTCTGACTACCTTGAGTTCACCCCAGCAATCCAAGTTGAATTCAGTTTAACAAAGTGTATCATGAAATCCCCTCAACAGCCCACCACGTCAACAGGATCAAGGAGGGAAAAAAGCAAGTCTCCATAAAGGGACCAAAAGGACTGGATAAAACAAACACAGCATCCATTTATGACCTCTCACTCAAGTGTGCACTAAAAGTGTGTCTACACACAACCTAAGGTGCATAGACTACTTCATGAGGAAGCACTGGAAACCAACATCTTCTTCAACATGATCCTGAGCCCCAGCCCAGACCTCCTGCCTCAGAAATTCCAGGCATGATGCCAGGGAACTTATCGCGATGCAAAAGCATCTGGAGTCATTCTGATGCGACTCATAGATAGGCAGCCTGGGTACTGCTGGGGAGCTTGCTGGAAAGGAGACAGGCAAAACCTGAGTTTCTTTCTGCCTCCCTCACCCAGGTAATTCCTAACACAGTGAAGCTGGAGAAGGCTCTACAAGAAGCCATAATCACTGGGGGTGGGGGAGATGTGTTAAAACTGCCAGCATCAGTTTCACCCCGGATTAATTAAATCCCAATGGCTGTGGGTGGGGCCGGGGCACCAGGTATTTAAGACTCCCCAGGTGGTTCTAAAGAGCAACCAGAGCGGTAAACCACTGCTCTGCAGCATTCCCAAGATGAGGAGACTCTGTTAAGGGACTTGAAGGAGAAAACCAACATTCACAAAACCAATCGCACCTTCTTAATGCAGCTCACAAAAATGACAGCAGAGAGACCTTGGAACCCTGAGAGCCCACGAGCCAGCCAATGCTGCTGGAGAGCGTGGCTCAGGAGTCAAGCCTCCTTGGGTGCAGAAGCTGCTGCTTCCTAGGTGCCCCACCTTGGATCTCTCTTGGGAAGAAACTCACCAGGGATATTAGTTCCTACCTCAAAAAAATGTTGTAAGGACTCAAACGAGACATTATGTAAAGGCAGTGAGCCAAGGGCTTGGCACCGATCCAGCTCGCGTTAATGAAAGCTATTACTGACAAGACAATCGGTGAGTGATCTGTAAATCACTGCAGCAACTAGTCCAGGCGACTGGTCCAAGTGGACCAACACTGTAAACTAAAATATAAGCAGCACTTGGTAACAGTACAAATTCCCACGATGACATATTGAAATGCAGTTTGCACCTATTGGGTTAAATAAAATATATTAAAATTAATCGCCTGTTGTTCTTTTTTCTTGTGGCTGCTAAGAAATTTTAAATTACAACTATGGTTCACACTCATCTCCAAAGTTCAGGAAGCCAGGATGTGAACTAGTGCTCTCAGGGTCAGCTGGGAGTATTTTCTTTCCAATTTTAATTTTATGCAATCAACTGAGGTCTCTTTAAAACGCAAATTTTTTTTCTTGCAGTACCAGAAATTGAACTCAGGACCTTGTGCTTAGCAAGGAAGTGTATAGTACCCCTGAGCTACATCCTTGGTTCAAGATGCAGATTTTGATGAAGTATTTTACTGGAGTTCTTCATGGTATGGGCCAGGGCCTGCAATTCTGCATTTCTCCGCCAGCTTATGGGCATGACTACTGAAGATAAAGGCACCCAGACAACATTTATCAACAAAGAGAAATCTTTGTGACATACCATAGTAGTGATAGGAAGCCCTGAGGAAGTTATCAGAGCTGCTAACAGGAAGAAAGGAAATGTCCTGCAGAATTAGACTCAGTCTCAACTTTCAAAACTTCTGTACTGTCTTGCATTAGGGATCCAGAGAGGGGGGCTGGACCCACACTGGTGTTCTCTCCCAGATCTGGACTCACTAGTGCATGCAAGGGACACCACAGAACCAGGAAGGTCAAAATGGAAGACTGGCTGGCATTCCTTAGATCCCGCTGGTCACAAAACCAGTGTCAATGGCAGGGCCTTCTTGGGCAAACTTTGCTTCTCATTGTACCTTGAAAACAGTAGTGACCAAAAGATATGCTCTGTGTCATGGCCAGGGTCGCTGATGGGCAGGTACATGTCTCCTTTCAGTCACAGAGCTGGGGCCAACTCCAAGACTGCTGGGATTAAATGAGATCCCTATTCTCTTATTTTTGGTTTGTCTGTTTTGGTAATGGGGGTGGGGATTGAACTGGTGACCTTGCGCTTATGAGGCAGGTGCCACAGTCACTGAATTAAACCCAAGACCCTATTTTATTTATCCCTAAAATGATGGTCATGTATAACCCTCAGCTCTAGGGCAATAGCAATCCTCACCTAAGTAATCTCAGGGCCATAAAGGAATGTAAAGGTCACTTAAGGGAATTTAAAGCACCACCGCCCAGTGCTAAGAATGTCTTTTATAACCACCTCTGCCCCAGTGGCTCCCACAAAGGGGCAAGGATGTCACTCCTATGGCAGCCCATTCCATGTTAAGACACTCAGGGAAAACAGAACTCTTCTTTCTCACCAAAAGTTCAAGGATCCATTATCAAAATCTAACAATTCTCACATGCAAAAGAAAAGACAGCATTGTGTGTTGTCAAGGTTTCCACAACGGGATGGGATAAGAGTTGAGTATGTTACAAAGGAGTTACTTTTATTTTTACTTTCAATTATCACCCTTCAACTTCCCTTAGCCCTTCCTACTCAAACAGACCTGCAAGCAAAGCAAAACCTCCCCTACACTCAAAACTGCTCATGACAGAGTCCAAAAATCAAGGAACTGTATACAAAGGGGTGACAAAGTAATGTTGTGAGGAGCCTCCCATCACGGGCTCAAAGAACTGCCTTATTCATTTGCTACTGACCTTGCAAAGAAAGGCTAAGGGCGAGCTCTCTTCCACCTTGCAGAGGAGTAGCTACATCTCTAGGCATACAACAGAATGACTATCACAAACATGTCCCAACAATTCTAAGATGCACCCCCATCCAGTTCAAGATGAATGTTTATTAAACGTCTTCTGCATGCATTGGCCACGTTTGGTTTCACATAACCACAAACATGCCTCCAACCTCAGCCTTCTTTATTACAAGCTTGGAAGATGAAAACAATGCAGAGGACACCTATCAAGACAGAGTCAAGAACAACAATGCTAGATTAATGTAAAGACATGAAATTGCAGGGGTCTTTGCATGGAGACATTTCAATACACTGAGACACAGGTTCAAGAGAGAAAAAACAAAGGACCCTGAGACCACGTCACACAGGAGCACAGAAGGCAGTGCTGGCCTGGAGAGCAACTACTTTGCTAAATTCCTTCTCCAGGGCCTCTGTCACTATTCAGCAGAGCCCGGGAGCACAGGTACTCAGTCCAGTATGGTCTGAGGAATGCAGTAGGGACTCAAACTGGCTGAGGAGTGGTTGAGCCTTGACTGGAATATGGCAAGACTTCTGATCTGGGACACTCGAGAAAGATACAGCTCACATTCCCTCATGCAGCTGTGCCTTGCTATTGCCCTAGAGCTGAGGGTTATACATGACCATCATTTTAGGGATAAATAAAACAGAAACTTAAAAAGAATACTGATGGATTTAGGTCCACTTGGACAAGACAAGAGAACACCAGCATATTTTAATGCTGAGAGAAGAGGGAGACTGAGGCAGAGAGGCCACACGTTACCCTTAGAGGAGCAATAAGCCAAGAACAGGAAGGATCACCGCTCTTTTCCAGCTGTTCCAAATAGCAATGGCTTACTTAACACGTTGGTGCAGTAATGATAATGCTGTATGGTTTACAAAGGGCTCTGATGCACATCTGACTCTAGAAGCAAGCAGGCGCGGCAGGTTTTATGAGCTCTGTCTTACTCATGCAAGCACCACCATCAGTGAGGTAAAAATGACTTGACCAGAGTCACAGAGCTAAGGAGGAAAACTTGGACTCGAGCCCAGCTTCTCGAATCCAAGAGCAGGAAGCTTCCTACCTTTGCTCCAATGTTGCCTGAAATTAAAAGTTTACACCAACAATAAAATGCAGAAAAATGTCCAGAAAATCCAGGTTCTTAGATTTCTAAAAGTCCATAAAGACATGGCCATGATCACTTTTTCCTGAATAGAGTTCCAAATTGTTTCAGCCAATAATGGTTAACTTTTCTTGAGTTCCTATTGTGTGTAAGACTAGTTGGAGCACTTAAGAAAGATTATTCACTCTGTCCTTTGAGAAGTTACTATTATTATTTTCACATTACAGATAAGGGAACTGAGGCACAGAAGTAACTTGCCCAAGGTTCCATAGCAAATAACAGAGCAGGGATTAAAATTTGAGGAAACCACCCAGTTCAGAGTTTATGCCTTGTAGGCAAATGACAGTCCATGTTCCCCCATCTGCCAAGGAAAAACAGATGAACTAAGAAACTAGAAGATAAAGAAAGCAGAACTTAAAAGATGTCAGAAACAGGCAAAAAAATTACTAAAGAATATTGAAAACAACCTATTATTCTGTTATAAAACTGAATAACTTTAGAAATAACTAGAAACTCCAGTCTTTGGAATCCTCTGGCAACCGGTTAAAAATGTCACCTACTGAGTCTCGAAGAGTCTGTTTTTCTCTTTATTTTGGAGCGCTCAAGATCGAGAGCCACATGTTTTCAGTGGTTTCTAAAGTAACTACGCTTTGTAAATCCTTCCCTCACTTTGGAGAAGGAATACTGGAATATTTTTGGAACTGCAATCATTTTCAGAACCTGCAAAAACTTTAATTTTTGCTTTGAAGCCACTGAATATAGAGAATACGAAACAACTGAGTAGTGTTAAACACATGAACTTTCAGAGGGGATTCTCATTCATGCCATTTTATTAGTGAGCACTCTTGTTCCTAGGAACTCGAGTGCTTCTTTCGTTGGAGCTATTTCAAAATGAACTGGTTTCTTTACCAACTACACAACACACAGATTGACAATTAGTTCAGATAACAGGTTCACGGTACAAAAGAGCATGCAGAAAGAGAACCCGTTGTGTAAGGCAGCCTTACAGTGCAGCAGGTACAGACATGAAGTCAACAACCAATACTGACCTCCTCAGAGCCTTCTTCTGTAATGACAGCATGCTATCTAAGTAGAGAACCAGCAAGTGATCAGAAAAGGACCTCCTCTGGTGTTTAGACTTAGTGCTTGTGTGCAAAAAGAAAAAAATGCATGTAAAAACAAGGCTGGGAAGAACTTATCCACAGGTGTCCACAGGAGAAACGATGACTCCAGAGAATCTCTTGGATCCAGGCAGACTTTTGGATTTATTTGCTTTAATAGAGCAGCAGCTGACAATCTAAAACCAGCAATTCAAAGTGATGCCCAAGTCACTCTTGATCATGCCAGCCCGTTTTAGTCATTGTAGTTTGAGAGGTCTATTTTCTTTACAGCATTCACTTCTGCCAGAAAATATATCACTGCTTATTTTTTTATTGCCTGCCTCCACGTGCATAAACTCTAGGAAGCCTCGTCAGGGGTGTACTCTGCAGTCTCCCCAGTGCTTAGGCACAAGGTGTTTAACGAATGAATAAAACCACCAAGGACTTGATAAATACAAGTTAGGCATTTAAGGTGAGAAGGCTAATCATGTAATAACCACACTTGAATCTATAAGCACCAATGGATGTTATTCACCTTCTACACTTCAGGAGCCTGCCATGTGCACCACGTCTTAGTCTCCCCCCATGACAATCCCCAGAACCGCCACACAACAACAACAAAAAGTCACTCCAAGTCAAACTTGAAGAATGATTCTCCCATTGCATACAGTGGGTAAAAGCCAAGCGTGTACATGTAAGCTGCAAGCCTGATTTTCTGACTTGGTTTGGATGGAAATCCAAAATGTTCTGAACTACAGCAAAACTTCTGGCTCAGTCTGAAGGCCCTAAGGTGGATACTTCATAAGGACTGGAACAGCTGTGATGGTAAAGAGAACTCAGAGGAGACAGACACCAAGACACTCCCAAGACTTGGCCTGCGATAGCAGCCTTGGCATTAAGTAGCTGGCTCACGTTAGCCTCTGTGAGCCTCAGTTTCCTCATCCAGGAAACAAATGAACTCCATGAATCTCAAGGTCCCAGCCAATTCTGAAATTCTACAGCTCCACTCTTGCGACCTTGTTTAAAATCCAGACACAACACACCTCGTCGCACACGTTGTGTTCATTCACAAAGCCCCGAACAGGATTCTTCAGAGCAGATTCACTTCGTATTTGCTTAGGCAAATACTAAAATTAGTTTTCACTTCCTGAGCGCAGCAAAAGACAGCTAAGGGAGGCAACCCGGCCAAGAGCGCTTGCTCGTGCCTGTGCATACTTCCGACTGCGTATCAGGGAACTAACCGTTCCTCCTCAGATCTTTCCTCAACTGTTGCAAAAGCAGATAGATATCCAGCGCGTGAAAGAGAAACACCGACCAAGAGCGAAGGTCAAGGCTTTCCCGCCAGTGCTACGCTGTGGCCACTTCACAGGGCCCCCAGGGGATGCGGAGGGTGCCCACCCCGCTCGGAGGGCCAAGGCAAGGACCAGCCGCGGCGCGTCGCCGGGGAGGCAGGGTGGCCGCCCGACCCGCTCGCCTTCCCGGGACGGGAAAGCAAGTACACGCATCGACTGCGACGTCCGATCCCTGTCTCCCGGCCCGCCAGCCCTATTCCTGTCCCGACCTTCGCCCAGGGAGAACAGGGGAAGCCAGAGGCACCTGCCTGCTGCTCCCCAGACTCAGCTCGGAGCCGCAGGGACAGCGAAGGCGCTCGGGCGAACCCCACCCCCACCCACGGGTGCGGTGAGGCCCCACGCGACCCGCTGGCCTCGGGAATCCTAACTTCCTCCGGTCGGCCCCCTCTTCATGGGTCCCTGCAGCACCCGGCTCAAAGCCAGGCCAACCGAGAACGCGCACCCACCTCAGGCTCCGGGCGCCTCCGCCGTTGCCAGGCTGCTCAGCTCCCGGGCCCTGCTCCGCCCCCTTCAGGGTCTGCCCCGCCCCCGCTGCCTCCACGCCCCCGACCGCCGCCGGCTGCCCTCCTCCGTGCACCAGTTGGCAGAGATGTGTCATGTGATGTGGCTGAGCCAGGGAAGGGCTCTGAGCGACCTGGGACCTCGCTCTGAGGGGCGGAGCTTTTGGCCCGTGAGGCTGCTGGGAAAACCGTTGGCGGGGGGGGGGGGGGTCCCAGCTCGTGAAGGCATCGGGGAATTGTAGTTCACAATATGGTGCCGGGAGTGGGCAGGGCCAATATGCCAGGGGCTACCCCTATGAGGGAAGTTGAAGCCAGCGCCCCGCGGAGGCCGCTGGGAAGCGTAGTCCCAGAACTTTTGTCTGGATTTTGCTGTTTTTCTCCAGCAAAGAGGAAATCCCTAGGGAAATCTTCCCTAGACAAAATTTTTCGCGGATGTTATTAACTTGAGATATCATTAGGTCTCTAGGATTGGCTGCATGAAATTGAGATTCTACAAAGGAAAAAAAAAAAAAGTTTCACTGACTCTGGTGCAATCCAGAAAATTCACAAACCAAACTAACAGCATCTTTCCAAGAATGTGTATATTATCCTTTGTGGTACATAATAATTATACATGAACATTTTGAGTAAACAGGATTACTTTATCGCGATTTTTTTTTTACTCTTATAAGTGTTAGTTCTTTGGCATCTAAAAATAGCTATTTTGCCTGAAACCAGCCTGACGCACTCTTACACTGACCCAGCATTGTACACTATATCCCTTTTGCCCTCAATTTTGTTCCTGGAGTTTCAGTTATCCGTGTTCATTTGTGGTCAAAAGGCATCAAATGCCGGTTCCCAGAAATGAACGATTCATGTCTTCACACCGTTCTGAGGTGATGGAATCAACGTCCAGCTCCTTCATATCTAGGACACGAATTGTTCCTTTGCCCAGCTGCATACACTGCTGGACCACACAGTATACACTACCGGCCTGCTAGTAGCTGTCTCAGCTATCAGACTGACAGTATTACAGTGTTGGTGTTCAAATAGCCCTTATTCTATATAACAATGCCCTCATAAGCTCAATAGTAGTGATGCTTCCAATGTTATTAAAGTATATCTTTATAATTGTTCTATTTTGCTATTAAACATTGTTGTTAACCTCTTACTGTGCCTAATTTATAAATTAAACTTTATCATGGGTATATATCGGTCTTAGTACCATCTAGGGCTTCAGGCATTCACCGGCCTGGGCTACATCTTCCAGAATAAGGAAGATCACTGTGCCTGTGTACAAACACACCTCACTGAAGAGCCTAGACTTCTTATATGAGTAGCAAAGCCTTCTGAATCCCATTCAACCTTCTCTTTACCCACTTCCTCCAGGGCCTCTACTGTTCACCCTAAGTTCTTGTCTAGTCAAAGGGAACATTTTTCTATTCCCTGGATGCCTTGGGTTCTTTTTCTTCCAGCCCTTCCCACTTGCTCCTTTCTCCCAGATTGGCCAAAATCCAAACAGAGCACAACAGGAGTTGTTCCTGGCCCAAGGCAACTCAGAAGTTCCCCCAGAGCTTTTGTCACTGGACTGATGTCATCATTTCCCCAAGAGTCTGCCCTGCCAGCTCCCCTGCCCAGACGATGAACTTTTGTGAATCACATTCACATTTGTCCAGGCTTTCAAAGCATGCCAGTGAGGCTCCCTGGTGGGCTGCTGAATAACTGGATTCCAAGCCTCTGTGCATCTTGGGGCAGAGTTAGGAAAATGTGGATGAGTGGAGAGAGGGCAACAGCAGGTCAGGAAACCTTGCACACAGTAGACGTGAGTTCAGTGTCCACGAAATGAAAGCTACTGCTCAAGCTGGGGTGTGTGGGAGGGCAGCCGTGCTCATCCTAGAAGGGACTTTTTCCAGAGTCCTGGATTCTGTCTCACCTGTGGGAGGATGAAGTCCAAACAGAAAGGTACTACAGAGAAAACTCTCCTCTAGCCTGTGAAGTAGAGACTGTGGCCCCTGCTGTGTCTGCCTCACACTAAATGCAGAGATCAAATAAGTGAACAGACTTGGAAGTGCTTTGCCACCCTGTCCTTGGCAAGGTTGCTGGCTTCCTAACCAAGCCTGCATCCTTTGAGCTGTCCGCAGGTGCTCGCGCGCACGTGCAGCGTGTGTGTGTGTGTGTGTGTGTGTGTGTGTGTGTGTGTGTGTGTGTTTGTGTGTGGCTTCTTCAAGTTTGCCTGCATTTTATGCATACATTCCCCAACTCTGGGGTGGTGGGTTGTGAGGAGGTGACCTATCCCCAGTCTGGAGCTCCTGGACCAGCAGGAGAGGCAGCACTGGATATAACACGAAGCTGTTTGTTTGACACCCTTTCTGATCTGCACACCCCACACACAGTGCCCCCCAACTGAGGTCACTCACTTCCTCTTGATCTCTAGGGCTCTATCTTGTTCTCTGGGGATGGGGAGTGGAGCAGGGAGAACAGAGGGAGCCCAGACGCCTCAACCTGGATGAGCAAGCCAGAGGGGTGCCGGATCCTCTACCTTACCACACTGGCCACTTGGGTCCTTGTGTGCCCCTCTCTCAATTCCCACTCCTGGCTCCTAGGACCAAGTATGTGAAAGTGAAGGGAGAGGAGGGGACTCCTTTAGGGAGGAGGGAGGAGGCAGAAGGAAAAAACAATCAGAAATGATGGGGCCGGATATTTAGCTCAGTGGTCCTGGTGTCTGCTTTGCAAGTGCGAGGTGCCAGGTCCAATCCCCAGTAACCACATACAACAATACCAGGTATGGAGACTCATGCCCACCAGAAATCAGAACCAGATACCACAGTTCTGGGCGTGGTGGCTCATGCCTGTAATCCCAGCACTCAATAGGTAGAGGCAGAAGGATTGCTGTGAGTTCAAAGGTTGAGCTCAGGACCAGCCTGAACTACAAAAGCAAGACTTTGTCTCAAAAAAAAAAAAAAAAAAAAGAAAGAAATGAAAAGCTCAGAAAGTAATGGTGAGGCACCATGTCCAAGCAAATGCACTTGGAACTGGGTCCCAGCACCACTTTCACAGATGAGCTGCTGACCTTCAAAGAGCCACTTCAACTCTCTGATCACTGGCTGTTCTCTGCACAGGGAGTTACAAGCCACTTCCCAGGGGCGCTGTGTTTTCACACAGCAAGGCTGAATGGAAGCAGGTGAAGGTGGCAGCACTCCAGAGCTGCCACAAAGAGTCAATGGGAAGAGAGGTGGAAGAGGGCAGGGACTGAGCCCTTGGGCACTGGCATGCAAGCTCCAGGGTTCAAATTCCAGCTCTTCTTGTTAGGTGTGGTTCTGAGAAAGTACATGTCTCCAAGCATTCATTTCTTTGTCTGTGATGTGAGGCTATTAATCTCTACTTCATAAGCTTTCTGTGAAGAATAAACAAGGAATGTCTAGGACTTGCTTTACGGAGAAGACAACGCAACTGTCCCTACCTCCCTCTCTCCACCCCACACCATATTTACAACTTCAGCAGAATGGTGCAGCCACTTTAGAAATAGCTCGGTAGTGGATTATAAAGTGTACACACAGCCCAGCAATACCACTTTGAGGTATGTATCCAAGAGACATGGGAACTTATATTAACAAATCACTTGCATTCAAACATTCATAGCAGTCTTTCAAATAAGAGTCAAACATGTAAATAGCTCAAATTCTCATTAATAGTGAATCACTAAACAAATGGTGATCTATACTGTACATACAATGGAACGTTACTCAGCAATAACAAGGAATTATTATTGATCCAGGCTATAACATGAAGGAATCTCAGAAATGTCACACTAAGTGAATGATTACATGCAAGGTATTACAGGCCCTATGATTCCATTTATATTGTATTTTGCTTGTTTTTATGGTGGTAGAAATGGAATTCAGGGTCTCAGCATGCTAGGCAAATGCTCTACTGCTGAGCTATGCCCCAGCGCCTCAGATTTTTGGAAATGACAAAAGTACAGCTACTGAAAACAAATTATGGGTTTTGAATTAAAAGTCATTGCAGAGATATGGCAGGGAATTGATTCCTAAGGGAAATAAGAGGAGGTGCTCTACAAGTGATGGAAATGTTCTCTATCTTGACTGTGATAACTGTGCAACTGTATACAACTGATCAATGTCATTGAACTAGAAACATAACATGGTTGAATGTCATTGTAGATAATTTATATTTTGATAAACTTGATGTGAAGGGGGTAGGAAGGCAGCCTCAGTTAAGGTTCTGACACTGCCCAGAATCGTCAATCTCTTTTTTGTTTGTTTGTTTGTTTGTTTGGGGAGGTCTGCCCTACACATACCAAGGATGTGCTACATAGCAAGGACTTGAGTGGAAACAGGCAAAACACCCACCAGAAGATGGAACTAGCCCCATAGGAGTGGGACATGGAGTGCCTACCTGGACGGAGGAGGCCTGACAGAGGGAGCGATGTGCTCATGGGCCAAAGAGACCAGAGCTTCTGCTATCTCCTTCCTGAACACATCTCTCACTCTGTTTTCCCAAGTAGCCAAGCGCAGGATCAATTACTTCCGCTACTGTTTCACTTCCTCTTTCTCAAGGACTCCGTGTTGAGTGAGGGCCTCCACTGGGAGACTTGGCCAGTCACAAGTTCTCTTGTCCCAGGTAGTAGATGGGAGCCCAAACCTAGTAACAGGACATAAAAATAGTCACACACTGAGAGAAACCCAGTTTCTTTGTGCCAGAGATCCTTGGACTCAGGGGCTCATTGTGATATCACAGTGCTCTCAAGGGCCCTCCCTATTTGCCTTCATCATCACTAGACAAGTACAAGGTGTGCTTGGAGGACATTAAGTACTAGTCCAGAAGCAGCATGGTGAGAGAATTACCCCTCCCAGTTTGGTGGATGGCTTCTGTTGATGCACATAAGTTTTTCATCTTGATGAAGTCCAATTTATCTATTTTACTTCATCTTTTTTGCCTCTGGTGCCATATTTAAGACACTTTTGCTAAATTCATGGTCATACAGATTTACGATGGTTTCTTCTAGGAATTTTACAGTCTTAGCTTTTCCATGTGAATCTATAATCCACTTTGAGTTAATTTTTGTGTGAGGTGTATGTCTAAAACCATATTTTGCATGTGAAAATTAAGTATATCAGCACCATTTGCTGCACATTTTTCCTGTAATGAATCGTTTTGGCACCTTTGTCAAAATTTGACTGACCATAAATGTATTTACTTCCAGATTCTCAATTCTGCTTTATTAACTTATGTGTCTATCCTTATGTCAGTATCACATTTACTTCTTTCTGTTTTCTCTCTGAATTTGTTGGCAAGGATACTTTGGGCAGTCCTTAGTATATCTGAAATTTTCAAGTTTGCAAAACATTTTCAATCCTCCTTCTTCTCTGGTCCACACTCCCTCCGGCAGCTCATCAGAGCACAGACCACAGACCAAGAAAGGAGGAGAGTTCAGGGTGCAATGAGAGTAGTAAGCAGGCCCCAGGGCTAGTGAGGAGTTCAGGGGACATCCCTGAGAAAGGTACATTTGATCTGCCATAATTGATGCTATGAGCTCAGAAGATGAACCACTGAATTCTCGGATTAGGTAGTTTACGTTTCACAGCAACAGTGATGTTTAGGATAGGCCTTGACCAATGAACAAAACTTCAACAAGTGAATAAGGAAGGTCGGATCACTTTAGACTGAAGTTAGCAGAGACAAGAGCTATAGTGGAGCTAGGTGTGGTGGTACCTGCCTATAATCCCAGCTACTTGGGAAACTGAGCCAGGAGAATCATAAGATTGAGGCTAGCGTGGACAACTTAGTGAGACTCTATCTCAATGTAAAAAATAAAAATGGCTAAGGATATAACTTAGTAGTAGTGTACTTGCCTAGAAGGCATGAGGTCCTAGGTTTGACCCCTGAAAACTAGGGGAAAAGAATAAGAAAACTGCAGTAACTACAGAATGTGTGGTTCACAGCATATACTGCTGGGAGAAGAGGCATAAGGGGAGGCTGTCTCCTGTAAACTCAGTTGAGTGGCTGTCTCCTGTAAACTCAGTTGAGTGGCTGTCTCCTGTAAACTCAGTTGAGTGGTCACCCCAGAAAAAGTACACATTGCTGAGTGTGCAGGACATGTTTATAGAGCAGAGAGTAGTATGTAGGCTTGGAAATGGGATGAAGAACTGGATGGAAGGTGAGTGTATTAGTTTTCTGGGGTCCCACAATGAAATCCCCTGAACAGAATGGCTTATGTAGCAAAAATTAATCACCTCACAGTTCTGGAGGCTTAAAGTTGGAGATTAAGGTGTCAGCCTGGCTACTCTCCCTCTGGATACCTTTTTTTTCTAGCTTCTGAGAGTTCCTTAGTTTATAGTGGTGTAATTCCTATCTGTGCATGGTAGTCTCCTTTTCTGTTAAATGTCTCCCTTCTTGAGTTTGTTTCTGTTCAAATTTCCCCTTTTTGAGTCATATTGGATTAGTGTCCACCCTAATGACCTCATTTTATCTTGGACATCCAAAAAGAGCTTATTTCCAAATGAAGTCACATGAAAAGACACTGGGGTTAGGACTTTAACATCTTTTGGGGAGACACAGTTCAATCGTTAACTATGAGACAGAAGGTGACTGTAACTGTGAAAGAGTGATATACTACACCCACTGACAGTTGCTCAGAATATATTTTACCTCATTACTCTACCTCAAGAGACAGTATAGACAACAAGATGTGAGTCTACATTTGTAAGGACTCCCTATTGTTTTTTAATGCTTAATGCGTTAATAAAGTAATTTTTAAAAAAGAGTGATACACCAGGGTCTACATTGTCCTAAGGGTGATGGGAAGCTACTAGCAGTTGGTGAAATGGGTACAGCAAGAGCTCGTGAAGTGATATTCCTGTTAGTCCAACCCTTCAGGCTGATCTAGTTAGAGATATACAAAGCTTTTTGGACTTTTCTTTTTCTTCTTCACAATTATGAAAATACCTCTTCAAGAATGAGCTTCCCTTTGGAAATCAAAGAAAGCAAAATATGCATCCAGAAAACAATGTGATTTCTTGAATTGAAAGGCTTTTTCTTCACTTTCAAGCCATTTTCAGTACTCCAGCTTCCAAGCTAACAATTTCTTTCTCTATTAGAATACACTGTGTAAGACTAACTCTCAGGGATTACTTGTGGGGTACAGTAAAATACCCTTTAATCTTATGGACCTGTCTTGGGGATATTTGGCAGTGTGTTGGTGCTACGTGTAATGTATCACAAATGCTTAATACCTGACACACACAACTTAAAGGACCGGAGGTTTATTTTGGCTCATGGCTCAGAAGTTTTAGTCCATGATCAGTTGGCTCCAAGGCAGAAATATCATGGTAGAAGGGTGTAGTGGAGGTAAGTGGCTTACCTCATGCACTCTGGGAAGATAAATAGAAGAATTAAAGAGAAAGTAGCCAGAGATCAGAGAGGATCTCCAAGGTCACACTCTTGTGACCTACCCAGACAGACACAGAAGTGTGTTTTACTCATCTCATAGGAATCTCTCCAACTAGTCAAGTTGACAATCAAGATTAAGCTTCCCATTTTTTATTCTTATTCTTTGACGATGGTTTCTATGTGGTTCCCTGGAACTGTAGGATATAGCAGTGTCTGAGGAAGTACCCTAGGACTGACTAGAAGTGGGCAGGGCAGACTTGAGTTTGGCTTAGACTGCTTTTATGTGTATCACATTTGTCTGAAAAATGCTTTGCACACTTTGTACAAGCTTCTCTCAGCCTAAGGGCAAATCTATTGGGTCACTGTAGTTGTTTATCTATCAACTATTTGAGGAGTACCTACTGTATACCCAGCAGTATTTGAGGGACAGCAGTGAGTAGAATGCTGTTTCTGTGGTTTTCTCTTTGGAGAGAAATTAAATCAGAAGCCGCTTTGAGGCACTTTTTTTTTTTTTTAAATCAACAATATCCTTGTGAATAGTATTATATTAGTCCATTTTGAACTACTAGAACAAAATTGCTGAGGCTGAGTACTTTATAAATAAAAGAGATCTATTTAGCTTACTGTTTTTGAGGGTGAGAGTTCAGGATTAGTTTGGCCTCTGATGAGAACCTAATGATGGACTGGCTCCACAGCAGGGGTCACATGACAAGACAAGAAGCTGGGGAGCAAGGAAGGGCTAGACTTGCTCTTTATTTCGGTCTTCCCATGAGTGCAAAGTGAGGTCTTCTTAGAACTACATGAATCTAGTTGGGACAGTGCCCCCAGTGACCTAACCACCTTTCACTAAGCTCTACCCCTTAAAACTTCCACTACTTCCTATCCTTGCCTTACTGAGGACTGAACTTCATGTACATGAACCCTTGGAGATGCACTCAAACCATGTTATACCATAACTGTATCTAACCAGGCCATTTTGGAAATGGTCACATTGGCATAGAATTCAGCTGGATGAGAAGTAGGCTGGGTCTTCCTTCACATTCCATGTCCTCCTCAGAACCTTAAAATGTGACCTTATTTGCAAATGGAATTAGTGAGGGAAACTGAGTTGAATCATCCTGGAATTAGGATGGATTGGAAATGGACCTATATCCAAAAGATAGTGTTCTTCTAAGCAGAGCAGAGGAGAAAGGAGAAGCACCAGAGAACAGAAGGCCATGTGGAGATGGAGGCAGAGACTGGAGTGATGTGGCCCCAAGCTAGGGAACACCTGGGGCCTCCAGAAGCTGGGAGATGTGAGGGAAGGTCTTCCTTCAGAGCCCTGGGGGATGCTACCATCGCTATGATTTCAGACTTCCACGTCCAAAACTGTGAGTCGAAAAGTTATGCTGTTTGAAGCCCCCACATTCATTGTTCTTCCTTTCAGGAGCTCTGAAAGTGCTTTGAACCAAGACTTTCTGGTCTCCTTTGATACAGACAAGCCCCACAGTTACCACACAGGCCCAGGAATGCTCTACCACCAGACTTGTAGAAGGCAGGCTTCAGTGTGCGCTTGCTTGCTGATCCTCTCTTCACCTGGGGAGTGAGGGCTGACTGTGCACTCTGGGAAGGCTTTTGGGGGAGGGGCCAGCCTCATAGGCTCCGTTCCTCCACTTCCCTTTCTCGAGGCCAAGATGGCACACACACTGTGTTGTTGCAGAGTTGCAGCTCTGACCCTCTGCGCACCAGTCCAGCTCTGAGAGGGGAACATTAACCAAGTGGTCCTTGCTGTCCCTCTGCCCACCTCATGCCATCATCTATTTAGTGTGCTCTGTCTTACAACCTCCAGCAAGCAGAAAGGAAACAGTACATTCAGCCTCTATACTGGCTGGGTCTGGGTTTTTCCAGCTATGGGAGCCGTTGTTGGGAAACCCATTTTGATAAATACATCTCAGTGAAGAGCAACAATTGTGAGAACAAAATGCCCCCAAATTCCCACCCCTGGAAGTCTAGGGGCCCCTTACAAGCTCCGAACTTACCAGAACTTCTTCCTGCCCAGCAAAAGTCCTATCTTGTCATTGAATCATACTAAATTCTTACAATTGTCCTGAAAAATGGGGATGGTCATTATACCCATTTCAAAGATTAGAAAACAGAAGTTCAGAGATGTTTGGAGACTTTCCCGATACCTCATGGCTCTCAAGTGGCCACTTCAACTTGAGCCCAGGGTAGGTGGATTCCACAGAATCCCATTTGTCTCTCGTCCCAGTGAGATGCTGGTTTGCAGGTGTGTTTCACAGAGAGTGAGTTTTAGCACTGCTCGTCTTATCACCCAGGCCACACCCAGCACCTGCCTGTTGGTCTATTTCTATGACCTCTAATTCCTGCAGGAAATTTATGGGCACCAAAGAGACAGCATTGACTCGACTTTCCATAGAAGTTCTTCTTTCAGCAGAGCCTTGCACTCTAAAACTAATTTTCCCCATATGTCTCTTACTTACAAAAAGCAAACAAAACCACTGTTAGTTTGAAATTTATCTCCTATTTACAGTGGTTAGCATGTTTATTTTAGGCCAAATTAAGTTCTGGTTCTGTGGGGCTGTGTAGACTTTGTGTGGTGTGTCCTGGACTTTGCATAATCCATCCCTGTGGTCCTTACTGATGAACCCTGCGGCCAGTTTCTCTCTGTTTTCAGTGAACACAGATAGTAGAGCCTGTCACGGGGCCGGGGGCCATGGTAGTCAGAGCTATGGCTTGTAGACACTGCACCTGTGTGGAAAAGCCCCAGAGTGGGAAAAGCACAGGCCAGTTTACTAGACTGGACTTGCCACTTGGCCCTGCTGTCCCTCAAGGCCAGCACGGATAGCAATAGCTTGACAAGTGTCTCCTAGGATATCCTCAGAAGGGAACAGATGATACGGTATAAAGATCTAGAGCACCACTGAGCAGGAGTTTGGCTTCCAAGTGCCATTCCTGGGAGCCAGGCCTGATCCTGGGAGCCCTGCATTGCTGTCAGGCTCTCTGTCTCCTGGGGAAGCTCACCCATGCACCTGTGCTCCTCCCAGACAAGTTTACCTCAGTGCATTTCCATGCCGTGCTCCCCAAAGTTGCTGGAAAGCCCCAGGGTACCCAGTTACTATTGACTTTCACATAAGCAATACATTTGTTATTATAAGTATGTCACATGTGCTTGTTAAGCTCCACTCAGCCCCAAATGACTCTCTGCTTATAACTCAGACATCACAGGGCACACTGCGTTTAAACTGACAGCCTCTTCCCACGCCCAGCTCAATAATTCAGACCATACTGGTGACTGTGCAGGATGGTAACTCAGGCTCCAGACGGGCTGCAGACCGGGGATGTGGTGCAGGTGTCAGCAAACACATGTGGGTTTTCAGGCCCTTTTTGGCTTTTGCACTCAGTGGCGCTCGGCTTGGACAGTGGCATCCTCTACACCCTTAGTCATGCCTCAAGCACAGTCTTCCAGCCTTCACTCTCACTAGAGGTTTTCATGTCTACCTCTCCACCGGGCTGGGAGCTCCCTGAGGGCTGGGGCTGGCTGGGAGAGGTGAATCTTTTCTCCCCACTTCACCATACCCAACAGAATTTGGGACTCAGGGTGGGGAGAGGTCAGAAGTGACAGGCCCAAGTGAATATACAAAGCCTTGTCTTTGTCTTGCTTTAGCTGCTAGAATGACGAGTCCTCAGGGCAGGGGTCTTACCTGTCTGCTCCCTGCTCTAGTCCCAGCCCCTAGCACTGTGCTTGTGGTTGACTGTAGTGGTTCCCACAGGGGAACTCCTTCAGAGGTATGGGGTCCTTGCTTCCTCTGCAGTAGGGGCAGAGAGGACAGTGGGTACGCGAGGGAGGGTGAAGTAGGGCAGCAGAGAGACTTCTGCTCTCTGATGGTCGAGAGAAAGGTGATAAGAAGGGAGGCTAGCTGTAACCAAGGCAGGCGCACTCGTGGGGTAAGGAAGGGGCAACTGCACATTGGCCTAGAGGCTGGAGGGTGAAGGCTGTAATACATGGGCACAGAGTAGTTCCGTAGGACTGGCAGCCCGACATGTGACCAGCTAGGCCAATGGTAGGTAGGTGGCAAAGTGCGACCCAACGGACAAGGTGATGTGGAGCCATGGATGCCTCTGGAATGACCCTGGCTTAGGGCCCTCTACCATACCTTGAGTACAGGGAAGGAGCCAGCCTGGCACAAACCTCAGCCTGGGAGGGCCAGAGATTTCTGCTGTTGGTAGCACAGGTGGGGGCCAGGAGGATAGTGACTTCCAGGTGTGCAGGGAACAGGGCATTTCCTTAGGAGCTGGCCTCACCTGGGAAATTCTGGGATAGAGACCTGCTCCCTTGGTGCTGCTGGCCACCAAAGCTCTGCATTCCCACTGTCTGGGAGGTCTGATGACTAGCTCCCAGCACTGATGCCTCACCACGTGTTGTGCCCAGTGCCAGCTTCTAAGCCCTCTGTCTTGTCCTACATGCCTGGCATGTGAAAGAGTGGCTGGAGAGATATCCAGGCTCTGGAGGATGCCCAGTGGGGTCCCTATGGCATTTGTATCATGGCAGGTCCTCTTCAGGTTTTACTTTTATCCACCCAGGTTTGCAGTGTGTAGTGATCACACTCCTGTGTGGAGATGGTACATGTGCATAGCGGCCTTTATTGCTTTTGTCATCCTTTTCCCCTACTCTCTCTCTCCTCCCTCCATGTCTCAGTCTCTTTCCTTTTTGCAAAAGATCTCTCTCCCTATTTCCTATTGTTGTGGCAAAGCGGAACAGCTCTGTATTATAGCTACAGCAATTTGAAGACTCCGGAGTCTGAAAGAGGTGATCTTTTATAAGATGGCTGGCTCAGAGGAGTTCACTTACTTAGTATTCTGAACATCCAATTGCAGTGAGAGTCTGTTTGTATACAGTTAGGGAAAAGAAGTCGAGAGAAAGCTTTTAAGGTAGAAACATAGGTAGAAGAGGGGAAACAAATAGAATCATCAGACACTGATGGTTACACTGGTCAAATAAACACCTTTGGTATGTGGTGCATAGTGGCAGAACATTTTGATACATTGGGCGGGAACAGCCCAAGGTTACATTTCTGGGACAGATTATCTTAGGAAAGAAAGAAAAAAACATGGGGGTCAAGGCAAGGCCTGTCCTATTGTCTATTACTGCTTCATCACTATTATCTTTTATTTTGCTCATTAACTTATTTATCCTTTGACTTTCTTATATAAACGAACCAGTGCAATATTTAAACTCACGTGTTTGATTTATTTCACTTCACATTATGGTCTCAAGATGCATCCATCTTCCTACACATGACTCAAGTGTATCCTTCTTTATGGCAGAGCAGCATTCCATGCTGTGAAAATACCATATTTTCTTTATCCATTCATCTGTTTATAGACATATAGGCCTCTTTTAAGGTTTAGCCCTTATGAATTGTGTTGCCATAAACTCGAGTGTGTATTTGTCACTGTAATATGACATTTTAATTCTTCTGAGAAGATACCTAGGAGAAGAACTGGGTCAAATGGAATTTCTAATCTTAGTTTTAAAATACTGATTTGTCCAGTGCTTGGACGCTTCCACCAATAGTGTAGAAGGGCGCCTTTCCTCCATAGCCTCACCAGCATTGGTTACCTGATTTTTTGATGACGGCTATGGTCACCCCACATCTCACAAGGGGCCCCGAAGGCTGCCAGGTGCTTGGAAAGTGTTTGTTGCTCTGGGAACAAAAGGATGAGTGAAGGGAGCCCGGAACTTGTTGCTGAGGTAAGGTCTGGTCCTTTGGAGGATACCTCCTAACTATGGGTGTCTCCACCCAGGGGACTGCGACAATTCTCCTGTGCGGGGCAGGGAAGAGGAAGCTGGTGTCTTCTAATGACGTAGCTGGGTGGGACTCAAGCCCGTTGATTACAGTGTCCCCTCTGGAGAGTCAGGGTAAATCTGAATGATGTGGGAACATAAATCTTGTCCCCACAGCCTCAGCACTTCTTCCAGCAGGGCTGTTCTCCAGCAGAGCTGCCTGTTCTTCCCCTTGGGTCCTCCAGTTCTGAGAAGACAGCAGCCAGCACCTCCTCCCGCCTGTGACAGGAGGCCCCTTCCTGCCCCAGCATGCTGCAAGGTGGTTGGACTTTCCATTTCCTGGAGTCTGGGAAACCTGGGTTGAAACCTACGCCTTCTTCCTACTTAGGTTTTGGAGCCTCTATATGCACATCTGTGAAATGGGGAGATTTGAATGGTACTAGGTCATTCTGAAGCTGGAGTACAAGACCTCATCATAGTGCCAGACACAGGGATGCTCCTTGGTATGTGGTAGATTTCTGGCTTCATCTAGGAGGGTAGAGGCCACCCCCACCCCAAATCTCCCTCTGAAGAGACAGGCTGAGATGCAGTGGATGCTCCAGGGAAAATGTCCGGGGAGTTGCTACTGCAATGCCTTGCTTGGCCAGAAGTGCTTACCAAACAGGTTGGGGCTTATTGCAGGTTGCTTGACGACCCCAGGAGGCCAGCAGGGTTACCATTCTGGGAGTGTGTTTCAGAAAATACCCACCTCCGAGGCCAGCTACTTTTAGAACTGGGTGTGGTGCGGGATGGACTCCTTGCAGCTGCTTTAGCAGCCTGCCGGCACAGGCAGGAGTCAATGTGCTTGGCTGCCTCCCAGTTTTGGTTCTGGCCACGACACAGCTGCTGCTGGAGGTCTGCACAGGACCGGCTGAGCTCAGGCAAGCTCTATCTCCCCACTGCAATTTGCCTGGTAACCCAGATTTGTGGCCAGGCGACTGTCTACCTCCTTCCTGGTTTGGCTGGTGCTATAGTTTGCAGTTTTAGCAAATAAAGATACAGGATACCCAGCTGAGTTGGAACATCAGCTAAACAATACATTGTTTTGTAGTATAAGTGTGTTCGGTGCAATCTTTGGAACACACTTATACTACGTGATTATTCATTGTTTATCTGAAAGACAAATATAGTGTAACTCCCTACATTTCTCTGGAGCTTGTCCGGAGCTGGACTGTAAGGGAGTCAGCCCAGGAGTAGGAGTGGGAGAGAGCTACTCCCACCAAGGGGCCTGCAGTGATGTCAAAACGATGACGGGAGTTGCTTTGTTTCTCTTTGCGCAGAAAAAGAGCGTTTCGTGTCTCTCCAAAGAAAACACAATAGTGAGTTTCAGCTTTCTGCCTTGTTCCGTGAATGTCAACCAAGAACATACCTCGAGTCTGAAAGGAGTACTGACTGGCAGGCAGGTGGGTCTTCCATTTTCTCTGCCATATTCCTTCTCATGCTCCATACCCATTACCCTGGTCCCATGTGGAATATGCCTGGGATCAGATGTGTGTGGCCATTTTCGTCTCCTGCGGGTATGCTTCTGGTAGGCTGTTCGGATGCTGTAGGTCAAAGGCCATGTGGTAAATGGGCTGAACTGTGGATTAGCAACTCGAAATCATAGGTAGTTCAGCTCCCTGATTCCTCATTACATAGCATCAAATACTCACAATGACTCTGATGGGCCATGTGATAATTCTCAGTTTACAGATGGAGAGACTGAGGTCCAGACATGGAACATCTTGTCCAATATCATACCGCAGCTAGGTAATGAGGCTGGGATACAAACTCCACTCTCTCTGAGTCCAGTGACTAAACACTTCCTCATACCCCACTGTGGCTCTGGTACCAGGTGCCTCGCTCCATCCTCATTCCAGGCCTTGATTTCCTCAATCATTCATTGACAGGATGGACAAGGTGATCCTCTTTCTGAGACTCAAGCATTCACCACTTCTCCCTTTCTTTTCTTTCCTGGGCTGGCTCTTGCTCTTTAAGACCCGGCTTGGGAATCGCAAGGTCCTCTCCTGGCTCCCGGAGCTTAGGCATGCAGGGTCCAGCGCCCTCCTATGGATGCCATGTGTGTTGGGCCTGTCCCCTGGAGTGCGCATCCTGCAGTCTCACCATGGGGGTGTGAACACTCCGTCTGTCTTTTGCATCTGGTTGATCTGGAGTGTTCTTCTCCTAGCTCCTTGCAGGACTAGCTCCTTGCTTCTGAGTCTCAGGTGGGATGTGCTCTCCAAGTTGAAGGTACCTTCTGTGGAGAGCCTTTACTGATCTTCTAGGCTGAAACCCACTCTCACCACCTCTTTCTAGTTTCAGAACACTTTCATTACCCCATAAGGAGACCCACAACGATCAAGCAGTCACTACACAACCCCCTTCCCAGTCCCTGGCAGCCACTCACCTGCCTTCCGTTTCCATGTGTTTACTTATTGTGAGCATTACACATAAATGAAATTGTATAATACGGTGTCTTTTGTGTCCGGCCTCTTCTACTTGGTGTGCTGTTTTCAGGGTTCGTTTGAATTGTAGGTGTTAGCACTTCATTTCTTTTTATACTTGAATAATATCCCATTGTATGTCTACAGCACATTTTTGTTTGTCCACACGCAAGTTGATGGAATTTGGATCCTTTTACCTCTCTCGTATTCTGTGGTGAATGCCATTCTGTGAGCATGGGTGCACACATGATTTCAGTTGCTTTGGGTATATACCTAGCAGTAGAAAGATTGGGTCAAATGATGATTCAGTGTTTAACTTTTTGAATGACTACTTTTTCCATAGTGGCTGTCCTCTTTTACATCCCCACCAGAAATGCACATGCATTCTAATTTCTTTGCCTCCTTGCCAATGCTCATTGTAGTATTTGTCATTCTGATTGCAGGCACCCTAGAGGGTGTGAAGTGATAGCTCATTGTGCTGTTTGCTTGTATGTTTTCTTGCAAGCCCCCCACCCCCTCAGAATGTGGCCAGGGATCACGCCCGCCTATACCCCTGGCACATGCGAGGCTCTCCGCATGTGGAGAATGGGGCAGTGCCTGAGTGAGTGCATTCTCCCTAGCACTTGGCTCCTAGCTGGGGCCTGTTAGAAGGGAGGCATGCAGTGGCTGTGTGCACTGTCCTGACTCAGTGGTCCTGGCACACAGTTTGGTCCCAGAGGGAAAGGCTATCTGGCATATCCAAAGGGCTGGACTCCAACCTCAGAGTGGCCGTCCCTCCTCTGTGGGACTCAAAGCAAGGGCTTCGTCCATGACAAGGGTGCCTGGCCAGGTTGGGAATTGGAGAAAGAACACGGGCTCTCTGCCTCAGGGGCCCCTTCGAGATCTGGAGCCCAGACTCTGGGAGAACTCTCTGGGAACAGCTCAGCAACTGGTCCTCGGGTGCCTACTCTAGGATGGAGCATGGTGGAGTCTACAGGCTGCAGGCCCCAGGGCCCTGATACGTGGGCACCAGGTCTTTCCAAGACACCAGTCACAAAACACTGTAGTTGAACATCTTCCCAAAAGAGTTAAAGATATCATATCTCAGTTTTCCCCGCATACCCATATTTATAGTGACACAATTCATAGGAGCTAAATCTTGTAAGGGGCCTATGTGTGCCATCAACAGAGAATGCATGAAAAAAATGCAGTGTTTATACAGAGTAGAGTATTATCCAGCCATAAAGAAGGATAAATTTGAGTCATATGTAGGAAAATGGATACATCTTGAGACCATATGCTAAGTGAAATCAATCACACATCAATGGTTAAATGTTGTGTGGTTTCTTTAATATAGTCTTTCAGAATATAAGTAATTTTTTTTTTTTTTTTTGAGACAGGATCTCGCTTTGTAGTTCAGGCTGGCCCTGAGCTCAGCTTCAAACTCACATCACAGCAATCCTCCTGTCTCCGCCTCCCAAGTGCTGGGATTATAGGCGTGAGCCACCACACCCAGCATTGTGGTATGTGATACTGATTACTGCTGGGTGTGAGTCTCCATGCCCAGTATTGTATGTGGTTTCCGGGGATCAAACCCTGGTCCTTGCGCTTGCAAGACAGGCGCCAGAAACACTGAGCTAAATCCCCGGCCCAGAATATAAGTAATTTAAGAGCAAAATAAAAGAGAAATGGTAGGTAACAGGATGGTAGACTTTGTGGAATTGGAAGGGGATCTGGGGGAAAACATAAGGGCAGGGAGAGGAAGAATAAGGAAAAAAGATCTAGATGAGATGTGTATGTGCACCACTTCCCCACAATGAATGTGATTCGTACATATCACAAACATATACTAATAAAAAATGCTTCGGTGTTGTCTTAGGAGTTAAGCATAGAAATACCCTGTGACCTAGCAAGTCCACTTCTATGTGTAGACCCAAAAAAGTTAAATATGTTCAAACAAAAGCATCAGGGTCAGCAGCAACACTATTCATAATAACTGAGAGGTGGGAGCAACCCAAATGGCCTCCAGCTGTTAAAGGATTGAACAAAGTATGGTATTTCTGCAGTAGAGTATTACTCAGCCATGAAAAGGAATGAAGCAATCATATGTACTACAATAAGGGTGAAACTCAGATCATTATTCTAAGTGAAACAATGTAGATAGGAAAGGCTACCCATTGTTACTTGATTCAATTTAAATGAAATGTCTGGAATAGGCAAGTCCACAGAGAAACAGAGAAGCTTAGCTTTTGCCAAGGGCTAGAAGGTGGTATGGTGAGTGCCTATTTATGGGTATAGGATGCCTTTTTGGGAGATAGAAATGCTCTGGGAGCAGGTAGGGATAGTGTTTGCGCAGTATTGTGATTTACAAAATGCCACTGAAGTATATATTGTAAATGTTTAATTTTATGTTACTTGAATTTCACCTCTATTTCTTTTAAAAATCAGTTCTCTCTACCTAATGCCCACTTAGGCCTCATCAGGGGTGAGTTTTGGGCAAAGGCAGAAAACGGTAAGCAGATTCATGCCAGAAATCACTGGGCCTTGGCACACATGCCTGTCACCTAAGCACCCACTGCTTGCTCCAGGGACTTCCCTTGGCATTTGCCCTCTTGAGATGGGTAACCAAATCAATACCACTGTTTGTACCTCTTCTGAGTCAGTGTCTGGAAGTTATGTCATTAGGATTCCTGTGTTCTTCCACATCAAATGCAAAGTTTTTAGCACACATTCCAGAACATTCATAGGTTGCTCTGGCTGGCTTCAATGTCAGCCCCACCACTTACTGACACTCCCGGCATCCCTTCTACTGCCTCACCAAATGAGCTGGGCAGTGCGCTAAGCAGGGCCCCTGCCACAGTGGAGAAGCAGGGAGCAGGCTTCGGGAACCAGCCCTAAAGTCCTGAGGGCCACCCGGTGGAAGCCCTGGGGCAGCAGGCCAGACTCCAGAAGCTGGTGGTGTGTGCTCCAGGTCTGCACTGGGAGGCTGGGCTGGTGCCTCTCAGAGTCTTAAAATCATCCCCTGCCCAGTCATGTTGCCGATGAGCCAGCCCCGCAGAGCCTTTCCTGATCCTTTTCAGGCCTCTCTGATCTTTATGCATCTCCCAGTTGGCAATGTTCCTGTGTCCACTTTCCAACTTTCAGTTTAATCAGAGAAGTTATTGATTCATACAACAGGAAGACCAAGGATAGGGCCAAGTCAGTGACTGTCAGGTGTCCAGATTCTTCCTGCCTCTCTTCACTGCTGTCCGTGGCACTCATCTGAAGATCTCATCTCCTAGATAAAGATTCTGTCTAATTCCTTGTTTAAATCTACTGGAAGTGTCTCAGTGGCCCCACTTAATTCATTTGCTCGGCCCTGGATCAGCCACTGCTGCACAATGGACTGACAAGTGCTAAAGCCTAAACCTAGGCTCTTACATCTCACGGGGACCTCTGTCACCAGGCCCACCCTTGCAGCATTCCCTGTCAATCCCCGCACTGCTTCTGTCACAGCACCGTGCCACTACATGGTCACTGGGTTTTATTTGCCATCATCTCTGGGCCAACGAGGACTGTCTTGGGTCTGTTGATGTCAGGGACTGGCCTGGAAGAGTTGCTTTGCGGTACTTGTAGAAAGAAGGGGAGAACAAATGAATGAAAGGAAGGGTGTGTGCAAGGCTCAGTGGTGCGGGCAAGGGGCCAGAGGTCGAGCAGGATGAGAGCTGTTGCTCAGACAGGCTCGTGTGTGCAGAGGCCCGGTGGCAGCAGCCTGAAGTTCCAGCTCCTGCTCCCTGATTCGGGCTCAGGGAGTTGAAGTCAGCCCAGCTGGACCTGCACCAGGTCTGACCCATCCCCTGCGCCTTACACAGGCCTTTCCTGGCCACTGACTTCACCCTCCTGTGCCTGCCTGTCCTCGTCTCACCCTCTGGGTTTGGCACATACTGGTGCCCTCTTTCTGGTTATTAATAATACTCAAGGGTCATGCTCATAGTGCCTGCTCCAGGCATCCTTTCTAGGTGCCAGGCCCTGGGATATGGGCTATACCAGGCACTGGATGTCCTCCCAAGCACACAATGACATTGGAAATAGCCTTGGCTCCCAGAGGGGCACTGGCTGGGGATGTGGGCAGGAGGTGTGCCAGGGGTTGAGGCCCAGGTGGGATGCACCATTGTGCAAAGGCAGCAAGTCTATCTTTCCAGGGCCCCTTAGGTGAGGTCCTCATAGAAAACTAGGTCACACCGGAACTGCTCTGGCTGAGAGCCCTGCTCCCACCTCCCCATCTCCTGTTCAGTGGACCTTGAGGCTCAGCCTGGGCTCCTATTGAAGCCTTGCCACTTAGTGGCCTGGTGTTCTGAGCAGGTCACCTCAGCTCTCAGAACTCGAGGTGTTTCATCCATTACAGGGCTGGGGAGGTAGGATGGGAGTGTGAGTCTTTGCCTCAGAGGCTTCTGGGAGCTTGGCATAAGCTGCTGACCATGAGCAGCCCCTGCACAGGAAGTGCTTGGCTTGCACTAAGCTGCTGGTCAGTGGGCTGACTGGGCACCCTCCTACCGCTCAGAGATCCCTTTGGAACACAGCCTTGCTCATTCTGAAGACCCTCCTACCATCTTCCAGTCTGCCCTGTGTTGCTCTAAATCTCTCCCCATCTATCCATCCATCCATCCATCCATCCATCCATTCATCCATCCATCCATCATCTATCTACCCATCCGCCCACCTGCCCATCTATCTGTCTAACCACCCATGTATTTATTCATGTAAAAAATACTTGTTTGGCACCTATTGGGTGCCAGGCACTACTCTGGGAACTAGAGATAGTGGCTTAGATCTCTGCTATCATGGCATAACTATGATCATTTAGTGTCAGTCAAGCTAGACTAGGGAAGGAGAAATCCATTCATATTTCCCAGGGGTCCTGCTCAACAGAAGACTGGAAGCCAGCCCCTCATGCTCCTCTCTTTCTGTGGGAGAGGCTCTGAGATGTTCCCTGATGCTGCTGGGGGAAGCTAATGATGTGATGGTAGCCTTCTGCCTACTACCCCCTTCCCAGGCTTTCTCAGGTTTCTGCTGGAGCCCTAGGTGATTCTGCCATGGAATAGATACACATACTGGGTGTCCCTGAGCCGAGGAGGCCCTTTGAAGAGAAACTCTGTGGGGATTGACCCAGCTACTTGGAGACCCCCTTCCATTCATCTAAAATCTCTCTGAAGTCACAGTCATTATGACTCAGGGAAGACAGCAAATGAGTTCTAGAGTACATCAGCTACTTTCTAAGAACATGGCTTGCAGCCTGGCATTTCTTGGAGCCATTTCTAGTTTGCCAGTCTCCTCTGTCAAGGGCAAGGGTATGGATGAAGAGAAATACCCCACAAATAGGACAGACATACTCCTTCTTCTTCCCACAGAGCCCTGGACCTGGGCTAACGGGGCCTTACAGTGATGAACGGGGCTAGTGTGTCTACAGGCACTTACCCTTGGCAAGGAACCAGGCCTGGTCACCCAGTACAAGTGCATGGAAGTGTTTTTGTCAGCTCGAGATTCCAGTGGACTGTGAGTCAGAAACTCAGGGTCCCTGGCGGAGCACATGCTTTTGGGTTCATCTCAGAAGCTCGTGCTTCCCCAGACTCCAGGGCTCTCTGGAGACACTGCTTCCTCCAGGGGAAGCATGCCCCTCCGCACCTCTCCCCTTGTGCTCTCCTAGTCTTCTAAGTACACTGCTCTTTGTGACTGGTGGGTCATGAGCAGTCCTGAGACCTGTGGGGTCGGGCTGCAATCCTTAGTCTCTCCACTTCCCAGGAAAAGGACACCAAATCCTTCTTTTTTGATTTTATTTTTATTATTGGTCTATGTTTGTGATGCACAGTAATGACATTTATCTTGGGGAACTGGTGCATTAACATAAGACATCTTGGTCATTTTTATTCCCCTTTTCTCTGAACCTCACTTGTTCCTTCTTCCCCAGATCGCCTTCCCTCCTCCACAGAGTCTACTTCCATACTTCCAATCATCTCTCTGTTATTCTATTATTTATGTTATTTTCTCTTGTAAGAGAAACCATGAGATATTTAGCCTTTTGTGTCTGCTTTATTTCACTTAGCATTATGATCTCAAGCTGAATCCAGTTTCCTAAAACTGACTCACATTTATCCTTCTTCATAGCCGGGTGCTACTCTATTCAGGGCACCGGCTCCAGTACTGAATCACTCTGCCAGGCCCTGGGCTGATCAATGCACCACTACAATTTCTCTCCAGCTTTCTGCCAGCACAAAAGGAGTCCAGGAGCCTCTGGGCTCTGTGGAGGAGAGACAGTGAAGGATGAGGTCCCGGGAGAGCTCTAGCTGGCCTGCTCTCGGATGAGCATCCTCCTCCTCTCCATGGCCATGTCAGCTCTGGCTTGACCTTCCCTCATCTGGCCTCTCCATGCCTTCAAGAGCAAGGCTGGGAGCCCAATCTGCTCGGCTGGCCAAGCTCTGAGGGCAGGTATGGGCTGGCTGTGATGCAGCACCATGATTGGGGTGGTTCAACCAGAGGACCTATGTGTGGAGGTTGGAAGTCTGAGGTCAAACTGTTAGCAGGATTGGTTCCTCCCGAGGGCAGTGGAGGAGTCTGTTCTACAACTCTCCCCTGGCTTTTGGCAGTGTTTGGCATTCTTGGCTGGGGCAGGGTAAGCCCAGTCCTTGCCTGGTGCTCCCCCATGTCTCTGTCTCTAGGTCAAACAGCAAGCCTTGACTCTCACAGTTCTGGAGGCAGAAGTCCTGGATGAACGTGTGGCAGCACAGGCTTCTTCTGAGGCCTCTGTCCTGGGCTTGTAGATCTGCCTCTTCCTAAATGCTCACATCTCTATGTGTCTGTGCCCACTGTCCTTAGAGACAACAGTCTTGTTGAACTGTGACTTCATTTCATCACATCCAGCTCTAAAAGACCCCATCTCCAAATACAGTCACATTCTGAGGCCCTGGAAGTTAGGGCTTTGTTGTGAGATTTTTTGGGGAAAGGGTAAATTTGCCTGTGAGTCCTACTTAGGGACTCTGATCTCTGGCAAGTTCACCTTAGACTTCTCGCTGTATTTCTGCTTCTATCTTTTCTTCTAAAGACACGAGTCATACTTGGCTAAGGGCCCTTCCTACTCCAGAGTGACCTTCTACTGAGTTAGCTTTATATACAATGGCCCCATTTTCAAGTAAATTTACATTCTCGAGTATAAGGGGACTAGGACTTCACCATGTGTGTTTTGGGGGGATACAATTCAACCAATAATAGAGAATGGAAGCAAAATTGAAGTCACACAATGCCAAAAGTCTCCTTTCCTTCCAACATGCTGGTGCTTTTTGAATTTTGCCACTGGGTCTGCCTAAGAATCGACAGTGGGGCGAAGTGTAAGGCATCCGTGAGAGATCTTGGCAAGAGGGGCTTTGCTTCTTGTACTGCCCTCCTTGGAATGCTTCACTCAAGGCCACTTGCTGCTGTTTTACATGCTGGTGTCTAATTATCAAGGCCAAGGCAGTGCTGAACTGGAGCCCTAACCTTGGCATTCCAGCCTTTCGGCCCCTGGCAGAGGATTCCCACCGGCCCATTCCCTTGAGCCCCATGTGCTCTCAGTGGTACCTGGGCTTCATACCCCTGGGCACTCCACTGCATTTCACCACCCCTCCCGCATGTGGCGGTCCCTAGGTTGGATAGATTTCATTTGGGCCCCTGTGTCTATGCTTGTCAGCAGATTGCATCGTGAAGAGCAGTCTCTTTGGGGACCCTGTGGAGCCTCATTTGTGGCGTCCTCGTCAGCCGGAGCCTAGGATTTCTATTCTTGCCATTTCTGCATGCTAACTGCGTGCTTATTTTAGGCTCCTCTCAGGAAAGCCTGCTCTCATTAATTCCTTTCAGCCACATTTTCACTCTGCACTAACCTATTTATATTTAACAGTTTGGGTACTGAAGTGCCTTGATTAGAATAATCAATTCTGTATCAAGAAACAGGCTCCCTAGGAATGAAGCATCCAGTCGTATGCCTAGCCACCTGGGAAACTGCTTTGGGAAACCACATCATCCTCAGCCTCAGGAGAGCTGAGTGGAGTGAGCTCTCCAATTGCCAGATTTTACCATGGCAAAGAATGCAATCAATTTTGATCACATTCTTCTCAGAGGATTTGTGAAAGGGAAGCTTCCCTTTCTGTATGGCAGCTTCAGGGTTTACTTAGGTTTATAGCAAATGTAGTGATTGTGGTGGTGTTTGGTACCTAAGGACAACCAAGAGTACATGCTGATATGATGCTAGTAGCTAATGCTCATTGACCACTTCTCAGTACCAGCTGGTGCTTCCCTGTGAGGAGGAGGGGCTCACATGATCCTTGAAGTCACCCTTTGGAGAAGATATTATTATTATGCCAGTTTACCAAGGAATAGATAGGAACTTGGATGAAGCAATAGCACTGAGATCATATCGCTGATTCAAACGTAGGTAGTCTGGCCCCATGACCCCAGAGCAGTACTACTCTCCTGAGCTACGTGCTGCCCCCTGGAAAGACACTTGAGGGTTTTGTCAAACCCTTGGGTAGCCAGTGCATGAGAGAGGGAAAGAAAACTGCCTAAGTTCTTAAAGCAGGTTGGAGACATAACCAGCAGAACTTTCCAAGCCACCACAGCTGGAAAGCAGGTGCCAATGAAGGACACTAGTAGCTAGGTTGGTCAGGGACGCTGCTCCCTTGGTGGAAGCCTACCCTACCAAGAGGCTCCTCTAGACTGAGGGAACTGTCACTGCTGACCCATCAGGGACATCTACAGTGACACCTCTCAGAGATGATGGATAGTGGTGGTAGCAGAGTAGAGGAACAAAGTAAGAATGCAGCCTGTAGCATAAGTCAGAATCTCAGTCATCTTCTTGTCCTTGGAACCAAATACTTAATGCACAATTTAAAGGAGAAGTTTATTTCAACTCACAGTTTATGTGGGTTTGGTCCATGGTTGCCTGGCTCCAAGGAAGAAATACACGGTGGAAAGACCTGGTGGTGGAGCAATTCTGTTCAACTCATGGAAGCCAACCAGGAAACATAGAGAGGATGATGAGGACAGAAGCATACTCTTTGGGTTGTGCCTCAGTATCCACCTCCAACCAACTCCAACCTTCTAATAGCACACTGAGCTATGAACTCATCAATGAATGAATCCACTGAGAAGTATAACACCTCCAAGACCCAGTAACCCTCCAAATATGTGGGAGTTTGGGAGACAGTTTAGCTCGAAACCATAGCACTCAATTTCTGGCCAGCCCTGGCAAGTGGTGCCTCTTCTTTTTAGCACTAGCTGAAGGTCAGCTATCCCCTCCTGTCACACACAAATCATTTTCTTTCCTAATCTGCTTCAGTCTCATCTACAACCAGAAGCTGAGTTCCTGATGCCTACAACAGAGTTCTCACCTGCCCTGGGGCACCAACTGAATGCCATGCCCTTGGGCTTCCTCCTCAGCCCCTGGGAAGCCTGGAGCAGGTACTTGAGGAGGGAGTACATACAGTGATCCTCTCTTTTGTCAAAACCAGGCCTCAGAAAGGACTTCACAGAGGGTTCTCACTGCTGTAGCCTCCATGAATTCCATCTTCAGTTTCTTGGCTTAGAGGTTATTTCCCTTTTATCTTCATTTTCATAGTACTGAAATACACATAACTAGAACCTACCATTTTGACACTTTTAAACTGTACAGCTCTTTTTTGTTTTTGAGATAGGGTCTCGCTTTTGTGGTTCATGCTGGCCCTGAGCTCAGCCTCAAACTCACATCGCAGCAATCCTCCTGCCTCTGCCTCCCGAGTGCTGGGATGACAGGCGTGAGCCACCACACCTGGCACTGTGGTATGTGGTACTGGTTGCTGCTGGGCGTGAGTCTCCACACACAGTATTGTATGTGGTTACTGGGGATCGAACCCCGGTCCTTGAGCTTGCAAGACAGGCGCCGGTACCACTGAGCTAAATCCCCGGCCCAACTGTACAACTCTTAATATTATGTAATCATCCTCATAGTCTAGTTCCAGAACGTTTTCTTTTTTTTTCAGATGAGACCAATTTAATGGTAACATGTTTAGCCCATTAATATACCTCTTCCATAGCATGAAAGAAATCAGCAGATTCACAATATATTAGATTTGCTCACATGCAAGAAAACACGATTTATTTTTATAAGAATGTATTGCTCTCATACAGTTTTTAGATGCTTCTCATTAAAATGCCAATGATCTTCCCTTTACCCTAAAGAAATACCATGTCAATTCAATTAAGAAATTACTCCACATACCATACTTTGTCTATCAATCTCAATACTTCTAAATAAAAATCTATTGTGTAAGTTAAATCTATTTTTCTTTAAATGAGATTTTCCTGTATTGCTAATTGTATAGGCATGACATTGGATTTCATTGACATATGTCAATGATATATGATTGTTATATGTCCTCATATGAGGAAATTATATGCATAAAGCTCAGGAGAGTAGTACTGCTCTGGGGTCATGGGGCCAGACTACCTGCGTTTGAATCAGCGATATGATCTCAGTGCTATTGCTTCATCCAAGTTCCTATCTATTCCTTGGTAAATTGGCATAATAATAATCATATGAGCTAGGAACTCATCAATGAATGAATCCACTGAGGAGTATAACAATCATAATCAATGTCATATGATTTCATTGACCTATTTTTATTTATGTTCAGTTACATGTATCTTTTTATATCTTTCTTAGAGAAGTTCTATGACTTACTTGGTCTCTTGCTCATTCTTCTACTGAATTTGTTTTATGACTAATAATTTTTAGGGATTCTTTTTGTCTTTTGAATAATAACCACTTGCTCTTTGTAATGTAATTACTTCCCTTCAGTAGGACTTCCAGTTCACACTATGTGTGCTCTTCAGTGCACGAATCTTATCATTTCACTGTAGCCCACTTACTTCTGTATACTTTTCCTTCATGGTGTTCTCACGCAGTATATCAATAAAATTCACTAAGCTATTATTCTATAACTTTTCATAAATATATAAAAGCTTTCTTCCTCCTTTTTTTGCAGCTAATAACCCAGGATTCCTTTTTTGTAGGTTTTAAGTAAGTGATCTCTTTAGTTCCACAACATTTTCATCACCCCCAAAGTAGATCTTTTTCGTAGTCACACTCTTATGCTCAATTTGCTGCCTCCTGGCAACTGCTAATCTGCTTTCAGTCTCTATGGACTCCTTTATTGGATATTTCATATAAATAGAATTATATAATATGTGCACTTTCGTGTCTGGCTTTTTTCACCTAGTATAATATTATCAAGATTCATCCACATTGTGGCATGTACTAGTATTTCATTCTACATTATAGCTGAATAAAATTATAGTACATGGGTATAACACATTTTATTCAACTGTTCATCCATTTGTCCATCCATCCATCTGTCTTTCCATCCATCCATCAATCCATCCATCCATTTGTTCACTTATTGATGAGCATTCAGATTGTTTCCATATCTGGGCTTTGTGAAAGATGCTGTTGAGAACATTTGTGTGCAAGTTTTTGTTTGGATAACTGCAGATCTTTTAGGGATATACCTGGGTCTGGAACTGTTGGGTCATATGATAATTCTATGCTTGACTTATTTTCCATAGAGGCCATTTTCTGTTCCTACCAGCAATGTACAGGACTCTGATTTCTTCATATCCTTGCCAAACTTGTTATTTTCTCCTTTATCTCTTTTAAAAATTGATTTTATTGGTACATTTTATACACACATTATGATCACAATCAACATTGAGAATTTGTACCTGTACATGAGACATCTTGATTCTCATTACCCTGCCCTCCACCCCCTATATATGTAAGATTTGTTTCATTTTTTTACTATGAAATTTTTTTCTTTCTGTTCTTTAGTTTACCCTACCCACCTTTTATCTTTTCCTTTTGAACTTTTCTTCCTATTTCACAATACCTAACATACATTTTGGCATTCATTTACACCTTCAGTTTCTCATAATAGAGAGAATATATGGTATTTACACATCTGTGCCATATTTATTTCACTTATGATTATGGTTTCAAGGTACATCCATTTGAATATAAATGACTCAAATTTACCATTCTTTATGGATGAATAATACTCCATTTTATATTAAAAAGCACATTTTCTTTATCCAGTCTCTGGTTGATGGACATTTGGGCTGCTTCCTAGATTTAGCTGTCACAAACTGGGTTACTATAAATATGGGTGCACATATGTCATTGTGATATGAATCTTTCAATTTCTTTGATGTATATCCCTAGCAGGGAGATAGCAAGGTCAAATAGGACCTCTAATTCTAGTTTTTTGAGGAATCTCCACAGTCATTGCACCTGTCTACATTCCCACCAACAGTGAGGAAGTGTTCTTTTCTCACCACGGCCTCCCCAGCATTCGTTGTTGGTTGATTTCATGGTAGCAGCCATTCTTCGTCAAGTGAGATGAAATCTCAGAGTTGTTTTCATCTGTATCTCTCAAATGACCAGTGATATTGAATATTTTGTCTTATGTTTCTTAGCTGCCTTTACTTCTTCATCTGAATAATATCTGCTCATTTCAGATGTCCATCTTTAAATCAAATATTTAAATTTGGGGGACTGATGTTTTAAAGTTCTTTATATACTCTAGATAGTAGTCTTTTGAGGAACATCTGGTAAAAGTTTTTCACCATATTGCTGGTTGTCTTTTTGCTCTGTTGGTGGTTTATCTTGCTGTGCAGAAGCTTTTCAATAAGATGAGTTCTCAATTGTTGATTCTTTCTGCTACTTCCCGTGCTGCTAAGATTTTGTTCATAAAGTTTTCCCTGATCCAATGTCTCCAAGAGTTCTGCCTAACCTATATTCCAGCAAGTTTAGTGTTTCTCTTTTAATAGGTCTTTAATCCACTTTGATTTTATTTTGGCACATGGTGAAAGACATAGATCTAGCTTTAATCTTTTGCAGGTTAAATCCCAGTTTTTCCAGCACCATTTATTAAAGAGGCTATCTTTCCTCCACTGAGGGTGTTTGGCTCCTCTGTTGAAGATGGGGGGGCTTAGTATACCTGGAGTTATTTCTAGATCTTCTAGTCTGTTCTTTTGATCCTTGGGTCTATTTCTTTGCCAGGACCATTAAAATAATAGCCATTCCAATAGGTGTGAGGTGATATCTCACTGTGGTTTTCCTTTGCATTTCTCTAATGACTAATGATGCTGGATATGTTTCATGTGCTTTGCGGCCATTTGTACATCTACATTGAAGCAATGTCTAATCAAGTCTTTTGTCTGCTTGCTAATTGCGTTGTTTGTTTCTTGTTAAGATGTTCTTGCTTCTATTTGGAGCCCTGTCTTGTAATAGGAGCAGGGATTGTCACTTTCAGGGAGCTTTTGTTGTTAAGGAGCCCTCCTGGGAAAATAGCCTCTGCTGGACCTACTTGAGGTTGTTGGAGCCATGTAAACATGTACTTTCACTCCTTGAAAGCCTCATCCAAGAGTTGATGCAGAGGTCTTTTACTTTCAGAGTTGTCTCTACTCTAAACATTCTCATGCTTTTAAAATAATCTCTCAATTGCCTTGGTTCCTTTGTAGGGAGAAAAGCCCAGAAAATAAATTCTGTGCTTACTCACAAAAAAAGGTCATGCCTAATCTTTACACCCATGTCTTTATTCACTCTCAAACCATAGAGCTAAGAAGTGACAGAAACTGTTTTGTGAGCCAGGAAAACAAAGAACATGACAGGCACAAACCTCTACTCTTCCAGAGTTTGTATATTACTTGAGAGATAAATAATGAGCTGAGGAAAAAAATTTAATGCCCCAAGTGGAAAATGAATGTGGGGAGGTGCGGTAGAGACTATAAGTCTTTGATGAGATGCCATTACAACTGATCTGAGCACCAAGAAGAATCCAGTGACACGTGAATATAGGGGAGCATCAAGATTGTAAGTTCAGAGATGCCATGCAGGAGGGAGCTTGGCTTTCCCTAGAAGCAGAAAGCAAGCCAGTGGTGGCTGGAGCATAATGCAGAGTGTAGCTTGAAAGATGAACTCAGTGAAAGGAAGGGGCTGGTGGATGGTGCCTCAAAAGCTCAGAGAAGGGTCACTTGACTGGTTGGGGAATGGACTGGTGGGAGTAGGGCAAATGTGGAAGCATAGAGGCCAGTTTGGATGGTATAGTTGTCCGGATGATGGCCTCACACTCCCAAACCATGCCCACCCAGAACTTGTGAATGTGATGTTATGTGGAAGAAGAAATCTTTGCAAGTAGAATTGAGTCCAGGATCTCAAAATAATATCCTGGATTATGTGGGTGGTCCTAAATCCAATGACAAGTGATGAGGATAAAGCCCAAGAAGATAAGGAGAGGCAGAGATTAGCATAGTGTTGCCCCAAGCCAAGGAATGCCTAGAGTTACCAGAGACTAGAAGAAGCAAAGAAAGATTCACTCCGAGGTCTTCACAGGGACAAGGGCCTGACGACACCTTGACTTTGGACCACTGGTCTCCAAACTAGAGAGGATATATTGCTGTTGTTTTAAGACACTTTTTTGATGGTATTTTTTGTGGCAGCCCTAAGAAACTAAAAACTAAATTAATTCAGGTAGTGGTAATGTTGGATTGGCCTAGGGCAATAATTGTGGAGATAGAATGATGAGGATGCACATGAAATATGTTTTGAAGGTAGAGTTGACAGGACTTGCAGTTGGATTGGAGATGGATCAGATTACTTAGCGGGTAGAAATGGAAGAGAGAAGAGGTCCAAGGACTGAGCCCTTGTACATACCATTATTTAAAGACTGGTTCTGTTCAGAGTTGTTGAAAAATCAAGTATGATGAGAACTGAGGACTAAGCAATATTTTGACAAGGCATGGGGCACTGGTGACTTCTGTGACTTCTATGACGGGGATGGAAACCCAACTGGTGTGAGTTGGGGGAAGTGGGAAAAGAAAAAGACTGAGAACCTGTGTAGGAAACTCTCCAAAGAATATCTGTTGTGAAGGGAAGTAGAGACATGAGGCTGCTGGTTTGTGGAAAATAATCTTTCGGGAGGGGGATGATGGGAGAGGTCTGTGGAAGATAGAACTTTATCATGCAGTAGTGAATGGGGGCCTAGGGCAGCAAACCCCTGTATGGGGGAGGTGACTGGGAGTCAGGAGGCAAGTGGAAGGCTTGACCTCTCAGAGGAACAGGGACAAGCATTCTGTGATTTTAGAAGGGAAATCAGGGTGAGTGGGCCCAAAATGGAGTGCTTTCAGGTTTGGTAACCTGAAGATAAATTAGTTCTGGTCCAGTTCTTTCTACATTTTCATGACTAGATGGAAAGAGAATCATCATTTGGCAGTGAAGCAGATTTAGGGGAAGTTTGATGAGAGAAAAATGAGAAATAGTCACTTAGGAAAGTGGAAAAACATAGGAAGATATTGAATGCTCATTTGGGACTTATGACTGAGACGGTGAAGGGAGACCAGTCACCAGAGTGGACCCCACTCTAGTCCCATTCCAGACTAAACGAAGCCAATTTCCCTTCCTTCTCGTATATCTTTAGCCTCTCCTTTTACGGGACCTTTCTAGATGGCTCAGATACCACTCAGCTAGTATTATCTTTTTCCCTCCCTCTCAGAAACTTCTAGAAACACTTATTTACATCAGCTGTGTCCACTTCGATACCTTTGCATCACCTTTCATGTCACTTGAGTCAGGTTTTTGTCTTTAATTTTTTACTGAAACATCTCAGGTCACAGGTCACATTTATGCTACTAAATACAAGAGACATTTCCACTCCTTTTTTTTTTTTTTTGGAGATAGGGTCTCACTTTGTAATTCAGGTTGGCTCTGACCTCACTATGTAGCCCAGGTCAGCCTGGTCCACTCCCAATTGTACTTAACCTCTTCATGATATTTGACTCACAATTGCCTTCTCTTTGTTTCCATCATACAGCATTCTTCTTGTGTTCTCCTTGCCTTTCTGGCCACCCTCCTCTGTCTCTTCTGCTGGCTTCTTCTCCACTGAGTCATTAAATATTAGGAGTTCAAAGCTCCTCCCTGGACCCAGTTCTCTTCCTTTCTCTCCCTAGGGATCTCACCCTTATCCGGTTTTAATTCACAACCGTATGCTCATTCTCAAATTCTTTGTTTCCTATTTTTCTTCTATTCTCTTTTTCCCCCCTTGTCCCTTCCTTATTTTCTCTCCACTGTTTCCTGTCTCATTTGAATATTTTCTTCCCATTTCCCAGTATCTCTTATACATTTTGATCCTTAAGATTCTCAAATTCTTATCTCCAGTCTGGACCTTGCCTCTGACAGCAAGGCCCACGAAACCTGTTTACTTGATATCTCATCTGCAATTCCTACTGGCACTTAGGGCATAGCATGATCCAAACCAAATTCATGATCTTCTTCCTCAGGCCTGGTCCACATCTAGCACTGAGTGTTCAGGTGAGTAGTCAGCAATATGCATATACTTTTTCTAACAGAGCATTCTTCCCTATCTATGTAGACAATTAATAACTGAACTATGTTTATTTTCCCATTGATTCCTCTCAAATCCACCCAATCTTCTTTATCTCCACCCTTCTAAATCAAAGCACTGGTGTCTCTACCTAGGACTACTGACACGGGCCTTTAATTGATTTCTGCTTCAATCCTGGTTCCCTCCTAGCTGGTTTTTTATACTGTAGTAGCAATGCCATTTTATATATCAATCTGATCATATCACTCTTTCTTGCTGAAAGCTTCTGTGTGGCTTCCAGTTGTTCTTATGAAAAAGCTAAAATTCCCTCCCTCGGTGTATACTGCAACTGTCTGCCAGGCACTGGATGGTCTAGTCCTGCCTTGTCTTGCCTTATGCTCACTTACTTCATCTGCTGCAGTCTCATTGACCATTTCTCACTCTTACACTTTCTGTGGTCCTTGTCACAGGACTTTTGAACTTTCTGTGGTCCTTGCCACAGGAGTTTTTCTGTTCCAGAAAGAGATTGGGAACACTGGTCCTTCCTATTTCTTCTATAATTCCTCTTCCTCAGCTTTCAGATCACAGCTGAGGTGGTCACCTTCTCAGGAAAGTCCCCTTGGACCTCCTTCTGTCCCTGGGTTAGGTACTCCTGTTGAGCACCATCAGAGTGCCCCATGTTTAAACTTTGCAGACTGGTTCAAACTTGTACTAGCAAGTTCATTTTGAGGGGTTCTGTTTGGTTTCAGTGTTTCAGTGTTTCTCCAGCACCTGCGACAGTGCCCGACCTGACCTTGGAATGGACACTTGCTAGTCATCAAATATGGTTTCATGCAAAGTCCTGGACTTTTACCTGACCACATACGCAACTCAAATACACACATAAATGTATTTATATACAATTTCACAGGGCCAAGCACAGACATAGGTGTGCCTAACAAGTTATCAAAATATATGGTGAATGTTTAATTTAAAAAATTCATTAGAATGAAAGACATGTTATCATTATCCTCCTCTATTATCAACCCACTTTGAACGTACTTATTCCATCATTCTTGCCACTATCTATAGCAGTTCCGAAAGGTTTTGTCTTCAATCTTGTACTCAAAGAGCTTAGGTCACATTTATGTTATTAAATCCAAGGGACATTTCCAGTCCTCATTTTACTTAACCTCTTGATAATATTTGAATGAAAATTCCCTTTCTCTGTTTCCATAATTCTCTCTCTGTTTCTTCTTTCTTGAGTGTGTTTATGAGGTGTGATCAAATATAGTGAATGCTGCTGCAAGTGCCATCCAAGAGAAAGGTAGGCTCATAAAAATACAATGGTGTATTTTCATCTCCCATATTCACCAGATCTGGCACCATGAGACTTCTGGCTCTCATCCAAAGTCAAAATGACCATGAAAGGAAAATGTTTTGTACTGATCCAGGACATAGAAGCAGCTGTGACAGACAATTAAAGAGAGTCAGGAAAGAAGACTTCCAGAACTGCTTCAGAAGTAGCAAGAATGGTACTTTTAAAAAGTATGTTCAAGGGGCTGGGGATTTAGCTCAGTGGTTCCAGCGCCTGTCTTGCAAGCTCAAGGACCCAGATTCAATCCCTGGTTAACCACATACAATACTGGGTGTGGAGACTCATGCCCAGCAGCAATCAGTACCACATACCACAGTGGTACTGTGCCGGGTGTGGTGGCTCACGCCTGTAATCCCAGCACTAGGGAGGCAGAGGCAGGAGGATTGCTGTGATATGAGTTTGAGGCTGAGCTCAGGGCCAGCCTGAACCACAAAAGTGAGACCCGGTCTCAAAAAAAAAAAAAAGTGTTCAAAGGGTTGGAAGGATCTTGAAGGAATTTGTGGCAATGTATCTCTTTGTGTGATTTAAGAAAATTAACCTTCACTGTAGTTTCTGATCACACCTTATAGTTTAAGAAGTTGTTTATTCTCCACAGCTTGATACTGAGCAGTGGACTGGTACCACAGCTCAGCATTGTGGGGTCATGGTAAAAAGCACTGGCTTGGAACGTTGGCTTCTTGAATTGGCCCTTTGTAGTTGGGGAGCTCTTCATCAACTCCTTTAGATTGCCCAGGACTATAGAGTCAGAATGACTGAGCTGTGATTCACACCTATAGCCTGCAGCCTTCAAGCTGTACCCTGTGGGCTCTGCTCAGCAGAGAAACACCAAATAATGGGAAGAAGCCACAATGCGCCTGCTATTAAGATACTCTTGGGAAAATGTGACTTTGGGGCCTTGCAGTTTACTGCACGATCATTTCTGGCTCTTTCAGCCTGGATTGGAGAGACGCAGAATGCTCCCTGGGCTACTCCTGCCAGGTTCCCAGGCTCTGCTTCTGTCCTTTCCCCAACCCTTGAGCAGCATGTCCCTGGCACCTACCAGCCCCTCTCGTGGGGCCTGGAGCCCAGCCCAGTCCCACTCAGCTCTGTGCATCGAGTTTTGAAGAGAAGAAGCTTTTGTCAGGCTCTGTGGGATTCTCCCCTCATTTTCCCACAAGTAAGAGGGGGCCAGGCCTGGGACTCTCCCATGATTAAAAACAAAAACTAAAACAAAAACCTACTGCAAAGATCTGGAAGAGGCTAGCAGAGGAACACAGTTTTCTAAGTTGTACCTTTCTAAGCACCCATTAAAAATGCTTGGTCTTGGGCCTACTGTACACACAGAAAACAGCACGTTCTGTGCTTGTCATTAAGAGAAACTTCAGAAAGAATCATGCCTTCGTCCAAAGACCAAGTCACTCTGAATATCGAAGTGAAATTTTTCATTTTTTAAAATGGTGGCAGTGAATTCAAAAGAGAAATCCACTGGGCGTCCTGGGCCTCTGTCCTCATCACAGTGTCGTCTCAGCCCAATGTGAGTCTCTTGGTGGTTTGGAGAATATGGCCTTTATATGCCAACTTCCCCACTGCTGTAGCCAAGTATTTGACACTGGCAATTTAAGGGAAAAAGCATTTATTTGGATTATGGTTTGCATAGGTTCAGTCCATGGCCAGCTGGCTCCAAGGCAGAAGAAATATTATGGTGGGAGGTTTAGTAGAGCACAGCTGAACACTCATAGTACTTGGGAAGCAGACAGCAGGGGAAGAGCCTAAGAGAAAAGGGCCAAGGACAAGACATAGACCCCAAAGTTATACTCCTGTGACATACCCAGAAATGTGCTTTACTAATTACCTTCGTGTCTCAAGCCAATCAAGATTAACCATCATGTGGCTATTGCATCTTCAGGCCATCTCAGGTCCTAGAAGAATAACAGAGAGCTTGTTGACTTCTCAGAGAAAATAGAGATCTACTTTGTTTTGTGGAGGAGAATTTTTGGAGACTAATTGGAGTCTTTTTGATGTTTTAATGCTGTCTGTCTTCAGAGTTGCAGCAGACTCTTTTGACTTTGGCAGAATTCTGTTCTGTCTCTATTCATGAGCATGACCTTATATCACATTGATTATGTGGGTACATGCTGGACACTGTTGGAATAAGGAAGGAGACATAGGGCCATCCACACTGGACATGTATATGGACTTAGTTTTTGTCCAATTGGGATACCTTTGTGCAAGCCAGTAGACCTTAAGTGACTTGTACTTCGTCAGGTGGAGCTGCCAATGGGAATGCTGACAAGGGGACTAACCCAAGGATAAGCAGAAGTTATAGAGGGGACTTCTGTGTAGCTCTTCTTGGGCTGAGTGGTGGTCCTAGACCAATGATCCCAGAAATGATGTCATACTGGCAGATCTGGTGGACTGGCATAGAAGATGCGTTGGCCTGTTAAGTTACTGGCCTGATGGTGCCACCCATTCATCTCATGGTAGAGCAAGGTACAGATAATCTTTGTCACAGGCTGGTAGCACCATGGCATATTTGACAGCTAAGTTAGTGGGATTTCTGCCCAGTCTCCATCCAGGTACCCAGCACATCTTGGCACAGAGGTCATACTTCTTTGGGAATCATTCATTAACTGTGGGTTGAGGAAGTGGACTATGACAAGGGCTCAGCAACTTTCATGCCCCCTGTGAGGCCCCTATTATCTTCACTGTAACTGGACTGCTTCTGCTTCAAGAGCAACACTTCAGGAAGGTGGTTCAGGAACAATGAGCACTTCAGTGGCCTGTGCCCACTCCTTGTCAGGAAGAGAGGAGAGGCCTGCTTTGGGCTCCCCACCATGCGCACACTTGTTGCTACTGGTCAGTTCAGTTTTGAAATAGTCACAAATACCACCCAATTCCTCTGCACTCATGGATACAAACACAAAGTACCATTGCTATCCATCTGTTCCTGCTTAGGATGTCCACCTTTGGGTGTTGCATGGGAACTGTATCAGTCAGGGTTGTACCAGAGAAACACCCAGCCAGGACACTGACGTGTGTGTGTGTGTGTGTGTGTGTGTGTGTGTGTGTGTGTGTATGTTCCACACATAACTATAACATGGAATGGCTGATGTGATTGTGGGGACTAGCTTGGCAAATTCAATAACCACAGGGTAGGCAGCAGGCTAGGAACTCAGGCAGGAGCTAATGCTTTACTCCTGAGGGAGACTTTGCTCTTCCTCAGGAATCCTGTCTTTGCTTTTAAGGGCTCTTAACTGATGGCCTAGGCCCTAGGCCATTATCAAAGATCAGTAATCTGCACAGATTAGTTGTGAGGGTTCCCTGGGCACCAGAGCCCAGCCCAGTTGACACACAAGCCTTATCACCTCAGCAATCTAAGGAGTTTAGAAGAAAATCTTTTCTTGGTAGTTCAACTGTGGCTTTCAAGACTAACATCTGGTTATGGGTGCAAAAATGCTATTTTGGGTGTCAAAAGCTGGCTTTGCTATTCTTGTTCTGCTCATCTTGTGATCAGCTAGTCTCCCCGTTGCCTGTGGAAGCCTGTTGGGAATAATTGCCCCTGGGAGGTTGTGGACACAGTACCATGCCCAGCACATGTAAATGAGAAAAACACACGAATACATTTTTACTGGGATATTGCGCCCCAGTGAGGACATTGTGTCTTCACAGTTACATATCATACCAGGGAAGGAGACAGAGGCCACCACAGATAGCAGCGAGTTCCTATTCAAAAAGAGCACAGCCAAAGGATATTGGTGGGGCTTGTCCCTGGGCATGGTGGGCACAGCCTGTGGGAAGGGACATGCCAGAAGGCCGTGCTGGAAGGCCAAAGCCGAGAAGGACATGAGAAGAGTGGAAGATGCCAGAGACAGAGCAAGGGGCAAACTGTCACCATGCTTGGCACAAGGTGGCCCCAGAAGGGCTACATGGGCCTGTTGCTCGGAGAGGAAAGCTTCAGATGACCAGCTGCTAGAGGTGGGGGTTGAGTTTCTACTTTGCGCCTCATTCTCCCAGTGCAGAGTCTGGCTGGCATCACAGGAACACGCAAGGCTGAGCTCTGCCTCCAGGCACAGGTGCAGGTGGGCCTTGGGCCCTTGGCAGTTGCTCCAGTTCCCTAGATGGGCTGGAAGAGCCAGAGGGAAAGGGGCACGTGAGGTCATCTGTGCATGAAAGCTGGCCTTCGACTCAAAAAGACATGGCACAAGTTTTCTGGCCATGTGGATCCCTGCTCCCCTCTCCTTGCCAGTCAGTTCTATGCCTGCAGTCAGGGCACCTCTAAATGAAAGGAGGCCAGGGCAAGGCCATGCCTGGAATTGGCGAGCTGGCAGCTGGGCCCGCAGTAAAATCCCCTTGTGGGTTAGCTTGTCCAGTGTGCCTGAGTCCTGGGGAAGCAGTGAGGACTCCGGGAGAGGCGTCACCAGGATCTGGGCTGTGCTATGCAGTTTGCATGGACTAAATCCTCTTTTAAACATTTAACTTAGTGCAAAAGTACATTTATTTCATTTTTGATGATCAGCTTATTTCAAACAGCATAGTATTTTTGGTTTTTTAAAAAGCAGTTTCATCTGAATATAATCCACACAACATACAATTTACTCATTTAAAGTATACAATTCACTGGTTTTTAGTATATTCACAGATACATGCAACCATCACTGCAGCCAATTTTAGAACATTTTTGTTACCACAAAATTCCCTGTTCCCCACAGCCGCTGGCACCCACAAATCTATTTTCTGTCTCTGTATATTTGCTTATTCTAGACTTTGAAATGAATGAGATCATATAATATGTGACATTTTGTCTGGTTTATTTCATTTAATGCAGTGTTCTCAAGGTCCACTGGGGTAGTAACGTGACTCAGTATTTTTTTTTCCTTTTAAAGGCGGAATAATATTCCATGGTGTGGATGGACCACATTTTGTTTATGCATCCCTCCATCCACTTACCCATGGACATTTGGGTAGCTTCCATTTTGGAGCTCTTACATATGACGCTGTGAGGAACATTCCTGTATGAATTTTTGTGTGGACATTTGTTTTCATATCTCTTGATATACTCAGGAGCGTCCTGTGATAACTCTATCTTTTGAGAAATGCATTTATTCTTTCACTCCTTGCACTAGCCCTGTGAGGTAATATTTACCTTTTCTCATTTTGGCAGATGGAGAAACTGAGGCACAGAGCAGCTAAGTGTTTTGCTGAACTACGCAAGACTCCAGAGCTACCAAGTGGTGGAGCCATGATCCGAGCCGAGGGGATCTGATGCCAGAGCTCCAGGGCTTATTGGCTGCCCCGTGCTGCCCCTTGACTTACAGACTGTGTCCAAGTCCCATGAGGCCCTGGGGCAGCTGGGCCTTTGCCTTTAACCCGAGTTCAGGCTGCTGAGTCCTCCCACTGCCGCTTGCAGGCCAGGGCGGTCAGTGTGCCAAGTCTGTTCTCTTTATCCCCAGAGGAGCATTGCTGCCACAGCCACCGAGGAGGCCAGGCTCCAGGCAGGCAGCATTGGGGCAGGCCAGGGCTTTGTGTGACATTTTGAAAGGGCCACATATTTCCTCATTTGTCTCTGACCATGGGCCACATTAGTGAGGGAAGGGAGATTGATTTATCAAACCCAACGCAGTGCCACGCGAGCACAGAGACGCCAACAGTGTATTTGCATGGAGGCCCTATTACACATGCCTCCTATCTTCAGTGAGCACAAGAGTTCAGTTTATAGAGGAGTACCAGATACTTCAGCGGCTGTGGCCCAGCTCCCAGATCTTCTAGTGTGGAATCCTCCACCTGGGGCTAGATGTGGGGAGGGCGGCGAGAAAAGGAAAGAAATGGAGCTGGCAGAGACTTCAAGAGGTGACTTCGGGCTGAGGCTGAAGCCAGGAACTTGGAAAACTTGTGCCTAAAACTGTCAGCCCTGAGAAAACCCAGCCGGAGCCCCTTCCAAATGTGCCAGCTACTTCTTGGGTAAAGCAAATCAACTCGAGGGTAGGACTCCCCCATTTAAGGAATGCACAGCAGCTGAAGCTGGCATGCCCTTGGCTGCAGTCTTGGATGCACCTCTGGGAACAACCTCAGGGCAGCTTCCGATAAACAGCACATTGCCACAGGTGGCACAGACTCTTACAAAGATGCCACTTGTGTGTGTGTGTGTGTGTGTGTGTGCATGCGCACGCTCATGTGTGTGTGCATGGGTTGTGCCCTACATTATTCCCTGACCCCCAGGTGTAAGCAAGGGGCCTGCCAAAGGAGAGGTTCCCCATAACCTGCCTGTCCTCTCACTGGTACAGTGGATGCACTATGGGAAGGGAGCTGGGGCAGGTGAGAGGAGATAACTTGCACTGCAGCGGGTCTCGGGTGAGTAGGTGGTTCCTGCCACATGTGTACCTTCCAAGCAAAACTTAATTCTAGTGGTAGGTTCCTTTTAGTACAAGGGGCGATGGGGAGATACAGTGTCATGGTTTCTCTCTAGAAGTCCTCCAAGAGTCTCATGTACTCATGGGCAGGGCCTTGGGAAGGTGATGGGGTTATGGCGGCTCAGTGCTATCTTGCTGTTGGGAGGTGGGGCCTCTAGGGCATGGCCTGAAGGGTTTGCTGCTCTCTGCTTCCAGGCTGCCAGGACTGGAGCGGCTCTTCCCTCACCAGGCTGTTCCACCAAGCTGCCCTGCTCTGGAACCACCTGATTAGGAACCAAACTGTGAGCTGTCAGGAATTTTGTCCCAGTGAGGAAGAGGGTAACTAAGACACAGCAAATGTTTAAAACTTAAAAAATACTAAAAGTTACATTACCAAGAATAGTGGGATCAGTGTGTTCAAAGCAAGAGTTTGTCTTGAGGGACACTCACGGCAATGTGTCTTTTACTGTAATAATTTATAAATTTAAATGTTTATCACATTTTTGATCATCCCCTGCTGAGCAAATGTTTACAGTAATTTCTGTCAAAAACATGACTATGTATTCCTCATCCACTTTATTGACCAAATCTGGCACCACGTGACTTCTGATTCTTCCCAGAGTCAGAATCACTGTGAAAGGTAAAGATTTTGCATCAGTTCAGGGCATCAAGGCAGCCAGGGCAGTGCAGCTACAGACACTCACAAAAGAGGACTCCAGAAGTGCTTCAGGAAGTAGCAAGAATGATGGGATAAGTGTGTTGGAAGTGAGGGGGAGGATTTGCAGGGAGATTCATGGCAAAATGTCTTTTATTGTAATGGAATTCTAAAAATTAAACATTCATTGTATTTTGATCATGTGTAGTATTTGCTACTGAAAATGGAAAGATAAGTTTTTACAGGGAAAAATATACCTTACTGCAATCATGTGTTATCTAACAATACAAAATAAAATCACCCATATTTATATTCACATCCTTTTTGCCCCAACGACCTTTATACTTCATGCACGTAATACCATATCTCATCTTACTGTTGACTTTGCAACTGGAAGACACAAAGTAATGTGCCAAGCAATGGCCAATCATACAAAAGAACGAAACACTTTAAATCCAAGAGATCAAAAATATGTAGATAACTTCAAAATCACAGATACCTTGGGAGAGGGGAAGACGGACCTGTGAAGAGACAAAGAGAGCTTCTATCTTGGAAATCTACCAGCTTGCCCATGGCAACATGGCGATCCTCAGATTGCTAATGGAAAGTTTTGGCACAGCCCAACATTGAGTCACATCTGCTGCCAGGAAGGTCCTGTGGTGTAATTCTGCATCGTGTTGCTACTTGCCGAACCCTCATTGTTTTCAGTTCCCAGAAAGAATCTTTGCAATGTATTGTGCATATTCGCACCTGTATCCTATCTGATCTCTACCTGTGAACAAGACAAGAACCCTTTTCTCCAAGCCTCTGAATTTCTCCTTCCTGGACAAATGCCAAGACCCACTTCTGCTGACTTTTTGGGATGGATCATTCCTTTGTCCTGCTGTTGGAACAACTCCTGTGGCAGAAGAGAGTGGTGGCTAGTTAATAGCAAGGCTGATGATCATGTTTCTGCAGCCCTTGATTGGCCTTCTTGTGGAGGAGGAATGAAAGTTGCTTTCTCCACTCCGAGGTTCATAGAACAATTTATGAAATGATGACAGTCAAAATTAAGTTTCAGTTTACTGTGATAGCATAAAGGCTGAACCTTTACGACATTCAAGCGAGAAATGTCTCCTCTGATGGCATCTTTTACCAGACCACCTCTTCACTGTTCAGTTCCTGGGGGCATTTTTGGTACTAGAAGGTCAAGTTACTGAGACTCTCCCATAGCATTTCTCTAGAGAAAGCACAGAGAGGGATGAAGGGAAGGGGAAGGTAGATGGGCCCTTTTAGGCCACGCCCCAGGGACCCACCTCCTCCACCTGGCTCTACCTCCCAACAGCCCATTTAGCTGTAAACTCATCAGTGGACTTATACACTGGTGAGCATAAACTCATGATACAGTCACCTCCCAAAGCCCCACCTATGAATGAATGAGGCTTTGAGGAATATCTAGATGTGAACTCCACCAGGAAGCAAATACCCTACATCTTTAGTCCTGTGTTTCTTCTGTTACCTGATTATTCACGCCCTTTTCACTTTCTTCCCTATTGGACAGTTCATCTTTTTCTTATTGATTTGAAAGAGCTGTGTGTTTTTTTTATTTTTTAATGTCCCATATACCAAAGAATAAATGTTCATCAAGGCAACAATTTTAGCTGAGAAGATGAAAATGGAAACATTTGAGAATGAATAATTTTGAAAATATTGAGACTATAGGGATAATTCAGGTGAGCAAAACACCTGAGCAACCATTTGACCTGTTTCTGCACGTGACTGTCATGTAGATGAATGAAGACCATTTTGTCTGGTGGTTCTTTTAGTTAGTGGCTTTTTTGTTCTCTTCCTTCTTTTGGGCTGAACTATGATGGATTCTGGAAAACTGGCCATAGGAACACTGAACACCATTTTGCTTCTTCCTGCCAAATGCAAACTTGGTCTCTGGCTGTTTTCTTCTTGCTCAGCTGGCTGGATTTGTACTTTAAAGGTACCTCTGTAGCTGAGTGCCTGTCTAACTGACCTACTCAGAAGGCTGATGCAGGATGCCCACAAGTTCAGTATTAGCTTGCATAACTCGGTGAGACCTTATCTCATAAAATAATTTAAGAAAGATCAGAGGGTGTAGTTCAGCAGTAGAATGCTTGTCTAGCATGCAGCAGCTCTGAGTGAAGTCTCCAGTACTACAAAGAGAGGCAAAAGAAAAAGTACCTATATATATTTAATTATCTTTTCCCAATATTTTATTGTGAAAATTTCAAATACTCAGAAAAGCTTGAAGAAATTAACAGTGGATTCCCCACAGAAGCACCTCTTCGATTCTGTATTAACATGCCCCTCTTCTTGCTTTGTCACAAATCTCTCTATCTCTTCTGTCCATACACCCACCCATCAGTCATCTTTGTTTATTTTATGAGCTTCAAAGTAAATAATCCTTGAGCATTCCAGTGGGTGATTGATATTTGCTCAAGATTTTTATTGCAGGTAAAATTTACTTAACAAGAAAATATCCAAATTTTGAGTGAGACATTCTCTGTTTTGGGTAATGCCTACTTTTCACTGTGAATTACTTATTTTAGAACTTTATATAAATCATTTTTCATAGTATTTGTGCTTTGGTGTCTGGCTTCTTTCAGTATAATAATGCATTTGAAATTTGTCCACTTTTTAGCTGGGATCAGTAGTTCATTTCTTTTCAGTGCTGAAGAGTTCTACATTTTATTGATGAGTAGTATTGCATTGTATATCTACTCCAGAGCTTGTTTATCCATTCTCTTATTGATAGACACCTGGGCTGTCTGTAGTTTGCCGTTATTATGCTCAAAATTACTATGAAAGACTTGCATTCATGTTTTGTGTAGACAATCTAGTGCTTTTATTTCTAAGAATTAGGAAAATTAGCCTTTGCACGTCATGTGTTGCATTTTTGCTGATTTTCTTATTCATCTTTTGATTTTATGGTGTTTTTCTTTGTATAAGTTTTCAGAATTCTATGTGGGCAATTTCATCAGTATTTTTCTGAATGGCTTCTGGGTTTCATGTCATCCTTGAAGAAGTCTGATCTGCCCTGGTATTGTAAAAATACTCATCCTTGTTTTCCTACAGTGCTTTTATGTGTTATTTTATCCATCCGACTGTTTGAATCATCTACATTTATCTTGATGTCAGGAGTGAGGCAGAGGGTTCACATTTGTTGCTCAAATAGTTAGCTTATTTTTCCAGAATGGATCCTGCTCACAACAGCATCCCCATGTGTGCTTCTACACGTTTCCTATCGACATGGGCACTGATGTGACCCACAGCTGCCCTGGGCCATCACGGCAGCCTCCAGGGCTTTGTGTGGTCTGGGCCTTCCCACCACCCCACTGCTCTCTAGCTCGCTGTCCTGAGGTCATAAGCCCTGCCACAGGCCTCCTTCCCATCCCACTTGTGGCTGTCAGTCTGGGACACTTTGGACTTAGCTCTTCTCAGGGCTAGCTTTTCCTCAGCCTGCAATCTCAGTTCAAATATCCCTCCTTCGGCGATGTCCTTCCTGAGCACTCCATACAAAGCAGACCATCTGCATGTCCCAGTGGCCCCACCAAAATGGAATTTTTCCACCCGTCCCTGTCCCCATATTGGTGTTGCCCTAGACCTTAGCATGACTTTTTACCGCTCTGTTTCCTAACATGCTCTTATCACCTGTTCCCTTTTGATGGTTAGTTCTAAATGTCAGCTTGGGCAGTTCATCAGTCACACCCTTGTCTATTGCTGTGAAGGTATTTTGTGGCTGTGGTTAACATCTACAATCAATTGAATTTAAGTATGAAAGGTTATGCTAGAAAATGAGAGTGGACTTCAGGTAGTCAGTTCAAAGGCACTAAGAGCAAAAACAGAGGTTTCACTGAAGAAGAAGAAATTCTACCCTTGTCCTGTAACATCAGCTCCTGTCTGGCCTTCCTGGTGGCCTACTGTATGTATGTGTTTTGGACTAGCCCAGCCAAGTTTCTCCCTTCCCTTTATGTATTAAATGTGATGGAAATATGTGGCAAAGTTTTGAATTTTACAATAGAAGACACACTGCCATGAATCCCCCTCATCCTCCTTCTCACTTCAAACACACTTATCTCATTGTTCTTGCCAGTTTCGGAAGCACATCTGGAAGTTCTCTTTCCTGAATATCTTCATCAGGTGTGGTAGGAAATTCAGGGAATGCTGCTGTCATCTTGCAGAGAATGAGCTCATGAAAACATTAAGAGTACATGTCTTCATCCACCTTATTCAGCCAATTCGGTCCCTTTGGAATTCTGGCTCTTCTCCAAAGTCACAGTGACCACGAGAAGTCCGTGTTCTAAACCAATTTTGAACATCTAGACAACCACAACAGTGCAAGGAGAGACATTCAAGCAAGAAAACTTCCAGAAGTGTTTCAGAAAGTGACAAGAATGCTGGGATAAGTGTATTCAAAGTGAAGGGGAGGATTTTGAGAGGAATCAATGGTAGTGTGTCTTTTACTATAATAATTTTTTAAAAAGCATTTGAACACTTACCATGTTTTGATCATAACTCGTATATATCTTCTACTAGTGTTGTTGGTACAATCCTGACAGACCCTCACCCTACCCCAGCTGACCCTGTGAGGCTGGGGATTGAGGGATCAAATCACTCCACCTCCCATGCTTGGCACATGTGTGTTGGCTAAATCATAAGGTGACCTCACACTGGGGAAGCCTATAGAACATGCTTCTTCATGTATGCAGACCCTTGGTTTTCCTGGCTGTAGGACAAGGAAGATAACAACTTACCCACTGACCTTGGCCCCGAGGTCCCAAGGGACCTGATCTTACCCAAGGAAGAAGGGAGACTCTTGGATGTCACATACCTTCTTGGAGACTTCTGTACTTGCTCTGGAGTTACTCAGGACTGGGAAAGGGGATGATGAGATAGGTTTGGGAGTGACACCTCTTCCTTCCAGCCATTGGGATTCATCCTGCCTCTCCCACAAAGAGGCCTCAAGCACCCAGTGGCAGCTCTTTAGAAGCTATGGGGAGCTCAGTGCTTTCTGCCCCACAGTCCTCTTGGGGATGAACTCACAACTGGTGTGGGGCTATACGAGACTCTGGACCAGGCTGCTGTCTAAGGCAGGATGATAGCGGGCAGCCTCCAAGCTCCTCCACTTTTCTTCAAGAGGTGTGGAGGCGTTTTTAGTTTGATATGGTGCCAAAGTCAGCAGCATTCTCTTGAGGAGTAAAAGTTCGGGCCCTGACCTAGATACAAGTCTTAGCTGAGCTATCTAGATGCTGGGATGCTGGGATGCTGAGGATGCAGGGATGCTGGGGATGAAGGAATGCTGAGATGCTGGGATACTGGGGATGCTGTGGATGCAGGGATGCTTGAATGCTGGGATGCAGGGATACTGGGG